>JAPQRP010000001.1:34092822-34113150 GCA_037367295.1 Apogon hyalosoma
TCTTTCAGCTGTAGTCTGGTGTTTCGTCTTTCAGCTGTAGTTTGGTGTTTTCTCTTTCGGTTGTAGTTTGGTGTTTTGTCTTTCAGCTGTAGTTTGGTGTTTTATCTTTCAGCTGTAGTTTGGTGTTTCGTCTTTCAGCTGTAGATGGTGTTTCATCTTTCAGCTGTAGTTTGGTGTTTCATCTTTCAGCTGTAGTTTGGTGTTTCATCTTTCAGCTGTAGTTTGGTGTTTTCTCTTTCAGCTGTAGATGGTGTTTCATCTTTCAGCTGTAGTTTGGTGTTTCATCTTTCAGCTGTAGTTTGGTGTTTCATCTTTCAGCTGTAGTTTGGTTTTGTGCTGTTGTTTTAACCTAGTCTCTTTTGGACTTCTTACATATACAGACCTTGTGTCCTCGTATTTTACATCTTCAGTTTCCTTCACAGCATTCAATCTGAATCCATAACATCTGAAGTCTGTGGCTGAATTTGAATCCAACATTAAAGAGTCTGTTTACATGACCTTAAAAATCCAATAACTATTAGTAATCAGATAATTGTAATAATCAGATCTGATGCGTTTAAATTCACTTCAGAAATTTGATAATCGAGAAAAAACCTTGGCCTTTGATGTTTCTACACATATTAGATAATTTGTTAATAGAAACCCTGTAAATTTTTATAAATGAAAACAAAAAGTGAAAAACATCCTCTGTAGTTTTAGAGCATGTCCAGACAAGTTTCAGATTTTACAGAAGAAACAAACCCTGGTTTAATTGTATTCGTTGTTAAAGCTCCAGCCAGTGGTGTCATGTGACCCGGTGGTTCAGTATTTCAGTGTATATGAAGTATCTATAAATGTACATAAATTAAACCCTGCAGCATCAGATGTGGAGGGCTGAATCACAGAAATGGAATAGAACCTGTAGAGGTTTCGTGGTGTTTAATCATTTGTAGACTCAGGTTGTTCTGTTTTAGCAGCAGGACCAGTCAGTGTTGTGGGGTCAGTGATGCCAGCGGCTGAAAAACTCCAGCTGAACATTTAATTAACAGGAGACTGAGTGGTGTGAATGTGAGAGTGACTGGTTGTTTTTCTCTGTCTGTCAGCCCTGTGATGAACTGGCGACTGGTGTACCCCGCCTTCACCCATAGGTAGCTGGGATAGGCTCCAGAACCTACGCGATCGTAGTGAGGATAAAGCTGTTCAGAAGATGACTGATGATGACATGACTATGAGCAGTGGAATAAACATCACCCCTTTTAGACGAGTTGGAACTGCTGGCGCCCCCTAAAGGCTACAGTGCTCATTTACAGCCTAGTACAGTGTTGGTCCTGATGGGGGCACCACAGGGTGTGTCCCTGAAATAATATTCTATCAGAATCCTGTGTCCGTAAATGTCAAATGGACACAGTAGTTAGTTAATTTGTTCAGGGAACGTTACAACTCATAAACCACATCCTCAGACCAGAGAATGGATTAAAAACAACCCATGATGTCGCGTTGTTTGGCAACTGAACCAAACAACGTCATGGAGTAGCGCAAAACACTGTCATTACCTGTCTGTCTGATGCTGTGGGTCAGAGAAGAAGTAGGCTGCAGGGGTTTGGCCTGGCCTGGCTCAGCACTGCATGAGCGCTAAGTGGAGGAGGAAGAGGGAGGGGTGGGGCGGGGGCTTGTGAGGGATACAGAGAAGGTTGGGACAGAATTCTCACAAGAACTCAAATAAATGCCAGCCCCATCAGATATCAAAACACATTTGGGGGGAACTGATGACTGAGAGAGTATTTTTTATTCTTAAATATTGATGAATGAAGAAACAATTGGGCTCCAGCAGAAAGGGCACTTTTCTCATCCAGGGCAAAAGGGCAGGTGCTTGAGCACCATTAGGGGCCTTTCTGTGCAAATGCCTAGAAATTAGTAATTTCAGAATACAATAGCCTTACAATCACGTTGCTATGCCTAGAATCATAGAATCGTCATTGAAGTGGGTTACCTAGCAAGAGATAAACAATAGGGCCACGTTGCCATGGTATCAAATTTCATGTGTAGAAACAGACATGATAGCTGAGAGGTTATTCAACTGAAAATGTCAGTGGAATTTACTGAGAAAGTAAAGGAATGAACTGCACCAGAGGATCTAGAACCTGTGGTTCCACACGGGTCAACACACTAGTATATAACATATTTCAAGAAAATTTTGTTTAGACACAAAACCAGCCTGGTTCGCAAGAGGAAAAGATCATGATTATGGATAAAATAAATGTTCTAACACACTTAAACAAGCTTTTATCTTTAAGTCAGTTTCATGTGTCATCCTTTATTTGATTCTGTGTTTCATGTGGTTTTCGTCTTTCGTTTTTGTCATTGTCATTATCTGTTTGGTTGATGCTTTCAATAATGACCTTGTTCGTTTCATTTGGTTGAGATGTTCATTTACTGTCAGAAGAGAGAGGAGAAAAGATGCTAGAAAATCCTGACATTAAAGAGGCTTCAATCACTTTAATGTAAGAGGCGATGTCCAATCGATTAATGGATTCAGTTCTGGTATCATTAGCTGTAACAGACTGAAGGTTAACGTAGTAGAAGTTAAATGGTTAAGAGCAGCAGTAATTGGTCAGAAACTCCTTCTGATTGGATGTTTAGTGGTGGATGGACATGATGAATCTGACTGGTTCTGTCCATGTGTCTCCGTTCATCCTTATCTGTTTCCTGTCATCAGATACCAACTTCGTGCTGGGAAACGCTCAGATTGTGGACTGGCCCATTGTCTACAGTAACGATGGATTCTGTAAACTGTCTGGATACCATCGGGCTGAGGTCATGCAGAAGAGCAGCACCTGCAGGTACGACCACACCGGTACTAGGATGGACCATTAAAAACATTCAAAACATCCATCAGCATTTGTCATTTTAATTATATTGGTTTATTTTTACTTTTTCAAATAATGTTTTGGTGTTTTCATCATGTTGAAAAGGAATAAATGAGCAAATAAGAGTTAATTCAGAGACTATGTGTGATCTCCTACAGCTTCATGTACGGAGAACTGACGGACAAAGAGACGAGCGAGAAGGTCCGACAGACCTTCGAGAGCTATGAGATGAACTCTTTCGAGATTCTGATGTACAAGAAAAACCGTGAGTAGATCTGAAGAGCAGGGGTTGGTGTTTGGTTTTAAAAGTTTAACTGAGGACCTGAATCCTCCAAAACCCAGAAATTCAGCATGAACTAGATTCACAGACCCCCCAGACTGGTTCAGATCCGGACCAGTTCAGTTCCAGACCAGAGCTGTTTTAACTACAGCTGACTCTTGCTGCAGGTCGGTGTTTTTACTGAACCTGGGTTCTGGTCTCTGTTGCAGGGATGCCCGTCTGGTTTTTTGTGAAAATTGCTCCAATCAGGAACGAGCAGGACAAGGTGGTTCTTTTCCTCTGCACCTTCAGTGACATCACAGCCTTTAAACAACCAATAGAAGACGACTCTTCAAAAGGTATGAACTGAACCCTGTACCACGAACCCTGAACCCTGAATCCCAAACCCAGATACTTGAACCCTGATCCCCAACACTGAAATCTTGAAATCTCATCCCAGAAACCTGAACCCCAGAGCCAGATCTTTGATGTCTGAAACCTAATCCCTGATCCCTAAACCATGAATCCTGGACCACAAACCCAGATCCCAGACCCCAGCATCTGAATCCTGAACCCTGAACCCAGATGCCTGAGATCGTAATAGAAAAATTTTGAGACAAGAGATAGAGTTGATGGTGACTGCTGCCTCACAGCAGAAGGTCCTGGGTTCGATTCCAACCAGGGACCTTTGTGTGTGAAGTTTGTATGTTCTTCATGTGTTTGTGTGGGTTCTCTCCAGGTACTCCAACTTCCTCCCACCATCCAGACATGCACTGATAGGTTAATTGGTTAATCTAAATTGCCCACAGGTCTGAATATGAAGTTGGTTGTTGTCATTGATTGTTCGTCTCTATATGTCAGCCCTGCGATGAACTGGCGACTTGTCCAGGGTGTACCCTGCCTTTGCCCATATGCAACTGAAATAGGCTCCGACCCTAGTGAGGATAAAGTGGGTTCAGAAGATGAATGAATGAAGTACATACAACAGCAGTAGCAGGAATTGACTGACAAACATTAAACCTTCTAGATTCAAAGTAGAGAATGTCACACCCATGGACTGTCCAACATTGTTGCGTGTCAGAACATTAGTACGTGTGTGTTTGACGATAAGGTTTATGGCTCCTGTCGACAGGAGCTATCTCCAGTTGTTGTGCAGTTTGTGTCCAGTTGCTTTACAATGCCCTTGGTTTCCCCATCACTGGAGCCAGGATGTGTACAGGTTGAGGGGACTCTGCAGATATCTCCAGGGTCAGAAAACAGTACCGACATCTTGAAGGGTGTAAGCACTGCTGATATCTCCAAAAAAGGAGACACAGTGCATCCAAATCACCCTCATATCTAAGAACAAAGTGTCACCAGGACACACAGCACATTCAGTAATAGTCTAACATTGTATTTTTCCAACAGATCCCTAACCCCAGAGCTCAACATATGAAGCCCAAATCCCAAACCTCGAATCCAGAGCCCCAACCTCAACCTTTTTCCTCATACCCTGAACCCAGACCTTGGACCCTCAATCCAGATCTTTGCAGTTGTCTCTTCTCGTCTTGTCTGTTTTTTCCGTGTAGTGACGCTGTGCGTTGGGTTTTCTTCAGGTTGGGGTAAATTTGCACGTCTGACTCGTGCGCTGACCAGCAGTCGTGGAGTTCTTCAGCAGCTCGCTCCAACCGTTCACAAAGGAGAGAATGTCCACAAGCACTCCAGGCTCGCAGAGGTAAGATCCACCACATCCTCATGGTCCACATGATCCACAAGATTGACAAGTTCCACATAATTTTATTTATTTTGTTCACATAATGAGTTGATGGGTCATAATTTGCGACACTTTCTGTTCCTCTTGTTGACTTTGTACTTACCTGGTTGTCATAGTCTTTGTACTGGAGTCCATTGACTTTGTCATCTTAAAGTGTTGTTTCTTCAGGTTCTCATTAACCCATCTGCTCATAGTTCGACTGTAAAGACTTAAAGTGACTTAAAGTGTTTTTTTGGAACCGTCACCCAATGGATGTTCAGGAGTTTTTCTTAAAGACCTACTTAGTCAAAGTTAGTGTTTTTTCTGCTGAAATTATGCTAGTTCAGTTTTGTGAAGTGCATCAGCAGTTTAGGCATCCAGGTGGATCCACCTGAGCCACCCAGTACCTCAGGTCCTTCAGGGAAGCTTCGCATTAGTTTTATGATCTGAGTCTGAAGCCGAGGCTCATGGATTATAAATGATGCACTTTGTGTTGGTCAGAAAGCAGCTGCTGAACAAAGTGGAACATGGAACAGTGAAGATCCTCATATCCTCAGCTTCGAAATGAAGAAACTACAAAAAGTCCACATCCTGTCACTGTCAAAGGCATATATATGAACAAATACATTAGAAAACACCAGTGCCATGGGTGACTTTTACTTTCAGACCAGGGTCAGGAACCTTTCATCTCTGATGAAGTCAGAGTCATTAGAACCACAAATGCATGTTTGAGTTGAGCTGCTTCTTCAGCCTGGTTTCCACCGCTGGGTCGTCTGTATTGTCATGGTAATGCTAAGTGATGCTTGTACCAATATAAACATTCTATACAATCATGTAACTAGAAGAACATCAGCTAAAAGCTCAATAAAACCAGTTGTCGGAAAATGGAAGACAACTCAAACAACAAGCACCTAAATGGTCAAATCTGTAAACCTAACACTGAGACCAGCATATGTCATGAATAATTTAATAAAACAACAGATCAATGAGACCAACTTAGCAGTGCTAAGATAACATTAAACAGATCCAACAGTACAAGGATTATTCTATCTATTTTATCTACCGATAAAACTCACTGAATGAGACAAAGAATAACAAAAGTAAAGGTCACATTATGAAGAGATGGTAATGAATGTTGTCTTACTGTCTAACCTTACCTAAGATTCTGGTTTCAACCAGCTCTATATGTAAAGTGTCATGAGATAACTTTTGTTATGATTTGATGCTATATGAATAAAATTTGATTTGATTTACCTTTACTGTTTTCTGATCATAATTTGGTTTTAATATGAATGAAGGTTCTGCTATCAGCTAACCCATTGGTTTGTGTTGCATTGAAATGATTCATATTGAAACAAATGGACCAGGGTGTAACAGGTAAAATCTCAAAAAAAGTTAAATAAACCTTACTAATATGTACACAAGAGCATTAGTTGTAGTAATCAGTGAGTATTTGGTTCTTTAACTTCGGATTTCCATTATATTTCCAGATGATAGCTAAATAATAATAAATAAATGTAATAAATGTTTTGCCTTGTGATCCATGATCTGGCTGATATATTGATCATCATGTCTATGCATCAACTGGACTGAAACCATTCAGTGTTTTTTCACCAAACTTTATGTTATAATTGTTAAATGATGTGTTGATGTAGTGTTTTGTCCATCAGGCTGTTTGATATTGTTCTGTCCTGCAACAGATTATGATGTTTTTCTAGTAAACTGTTCATAAACTACTTGACTTCTCTGCTGTGACTGGACATTCTCTGATGGATCCAGTGTCTATTTGTGCATTTAACATAAAGAGCAAAGTGAAAGAAAAGTCCACAAGATGGTGGGGTCGATGGCTAGGAGGTAAAATGGTATTTTATTAGAGTATAGGCTCCACACAATGACCTCAGACCTGTAACAATGACAGCACAAAGACTTATTCGTTTAATAAAAGTCACAGGAGGGTTTGGAGAAAAGTTAAAAGGGCTGCAGTAACATGGTTCAGGTTTGGAAAAGACCACCATTAGGGCTGAAATAAGACATTATTTAAAACAGGGTTGTATTTAGTCAAATACTGTGAAAAACAATAAACAGATGCTCATGAAACGTCCAGTTAAATGAATCTACAACATCTCATTATGGTCTCCATTACTAATCTGTTGGAAACCTCCTGTAGGCGTTGTTTTACTGATCAGTCCTTTGTTGTAATTAGCTGAGACTAATATTTGCATTTACAGCAGGAGATAATGACAAGGACATTAATTAATTAATCCATTATCAAAGAGCTGCAGCTGCTAGTTGAAACTAATTCTGAACCCAAGGAAACAGGTTTATTTTGTGACTTCAGACCAGACGATCTTCACCGTACATTTAATTCAATGGATGACTTTATCATGCATTTCCTTTAGTTTTATTTTTTTGTTGTTTTTTATTCTTTACTAGTTTAACCAAGACCTGATAATATTCAACATCCAAATATTCAAATATGTCATTAGAATGGTGAATTATTATAGATTAATCAGCGCTTAGATGTTTCAGGTCAGAACCAGCAGAATCTAGCTTCATTGGATCGATGATATTATGATTCTCTGGAATTTCTTTTTAAACTGTCTCTTAATCTGATGATTATTGTATTTTCTTAATTAAGTCATTGTTTCATCTGTAAAATATCAGAAAGTAGTTAAAAGCCCAAGATGACAATTTATGTGTTTAAATGGGCAGGTTCTGCATGTAACGCAAGTGAACATAATGGGTTGCACACAAAACCTAGAAGGAAACATATTCATGAAAAACCCGCATGTCTGGATTAGAAAAACCACCAGGATCATCAAATTTAACACAGTGTCTTTATTTATAGCGGTATATAAGACCATTTATAGCCATGTTTTCTAGATCAAATGCACTGACACCTAGGTAGCTTTTCATGTCCCAGTTTTGGTCCTATTTTGGCCCCAGTATTTTATTAAAAATTCATTAATTTTGGGATGGCTCAGAGCAAGAGTATAGTTTTGGTTTTTTTTTGCATTTATCTGAGGTCATCATTAGGTACATCCTGGGGGGAAATATGTCTAAATTTCTCTTTTATTGTTGGATCTAAATAGCTGCCAAAGTGCCAGGTACCAAAATGAACCCAGTTTCATGGAAAGACCCAGCTCTAAAAGCTTCAGAGCCTTGTTTTGGTGTTGAATTCTTCTGTATTGAAATGATTCATGGCTCTTTCCTCTTTTACAGCAGTTATCTGTCATCCTTCTAGGATGTGATCTGTCCATCAGACAAATGTCTAAGGTCAAGGTTGATAAAAGTCAAATCATTCATTCTGTAAAGATTTTTTTTTTGTTTTTGACCTCAGTGAAAGTTGAGAAAACCTAATGGTTGTTCATAGACTTAAAATATTAGACTAAAATAAACCTGTCATCATTTAATTTAAAGTGTACCTGTACTGGTTATGCTTACGACATGAATTGTGCTTTGTGTATTACTTATAAGCACGAGAGGCACAAATTCAATTAAAAAATCGGCATAAATGCACCACCCTGGACCTTTTTATTACGTGAATTACGGGGAGCAGCCATTGCTGGCTGGAGGTGATGTACCCGCGTTGATTCTGGGTGATGGAGCACGAGTAAACAGGCAGCAGTCCGTGAGTGTGATTGAGCGGAAAGTACACATTCACGCTCGTTGTTTGTGCAGCTGTAAGCTTTGCACTCCCCCATTGTTTAAAGGATGCGACCCAGCGCTGGCCGATAATGTGTCATTTATTAGCCTAGTTTCTGCTGCAATGGGTCAGTGACCAGTCCATCGTTGCCTGGGTAATCAGACAATACAATGAGTCTGCGTCACTGCCGGTGCGGGAGCAGCCCATGAAGGAGGCAACATGTCTCTGACCATGTTGACTGATGGAGCAGTGACTTAGGACTCACTTGACAATGCACTATAACATAAGTTATCGGATGCAACCTCTAATATCTTTTGAGATAGCTAGCAATAAAAATTTACTACAGGTATCGTTTAATGTCTTTCTTTGCTTCACTCAACAGAAACATAAAAAGCAGTAAATGAACCTGAGTTCAACACCAGCTTTCACATCTTAATAAAACAGTTAAAATTACAACTAAAATAGAAGATGCCAGACGATAATGCACTGTTGTATGTTTGTGTTTGTTTCAGGTTCTGCAGCTTGGCTCCGATATCCTGCCTCAGTACAAACAGGAAACGCCCAAAACACCACCACACATCATCCTGCATTACTGCCTGTTCAAGACCACTTGGGACTGGGTCATCCTCATCCTCACTTTCTACACCGCCATCATGGTGCCCTACAACGTGTCCTTCAAGACCAAGCAGAACAACGTGACCTGGCTGGTGGTGGACAGCATCGTAGATGTCATCTTCCTGGTCGACATTGTCCTCAACTTCCACACCACCTTTGTGGGTCCGGCCGGCGAGGTCATCTCTGACCCCAAACTCATCCGCATGAACTACGTCAAGACCTGGTTTGTCATCGACCTGCTGTCTTGTCTGCCATACGACGTCATCAACGCCTTCGAGAATGTTGACGAGGTCAGTGTTCTGATAACATCTGGGTTCTGCGTCTACGTTAACATTCTCAGATTAAATAGCTGTAAATAGATGAGTCTTATTCTCCTATCGATGGGCCAAACCCTGTCGAGCTCAGTGTCATGTGACTTCCTGCAGCTGCAGTGTGTCCAGCTGAGGTGTCAAATTAAAGATGGAGACCACATGATGACTGTTCAACATCCACAGCATCTGAATGCTGAGTCCACAAAGAGCTGAGGCTCCAGACCACAATCAGACACGGTTTATTTAGTCTAAACTAGTTTATTCTGCATCAACTTCACATTTCAATTCAGACACGACAGACTGAAATAATCAATATTAACTCCAATGTGTAAATCAGACACCTTTTCTATGATATCCAATCATTTACTGTCTGATTAGTCTTGTTCAGACTTTTAGAATTTATTTTTACTTCACTAAACCTTTAACTGGAAACGTCTAACCGGGATTAAAACTCTGCAGAACAGAACAGTAAACCAGCGTTCAGTAATAATAACCATTCAGACATTATATGTAATACAAGACAAATAGAACATGACAAATGGAAGGAGGTTGTTAAAATATATAAGTTAATCAGGTTAAACATCCAAAAGCTCTTGAAAGAGTTCATGAGACCTGATCCTAAAGTTTCAGGTTATTTTCTAAATGATCTGAAACAGATTAAAAGTTCAGTTCAGATCCTTGGAACAGATGGAATAAATCTACTGTAACTACCTGGACTTTAACCATCAATAATTAGTCCTCTTTAATTCACCTCAGATGAAACAAAACTTAAGTCTGTTTAGAAAATGTAAGAAGTATAAAGTCCAGATGTTTGTGTTAAATTCTCAGAAGTTGTACTTTGCTCCTTCTTATCTCCACTTATTGTTAAGTGATAAAACTGTTCATGAATTTGACCTGGGTTACGTGTAAATATAACAGAATAATCCACGTCTAATTGAACTAAAACCTGTTTCTCTACCAAACACCTCAGGTAGAAGATGATCTGTAGAAAGGGATCATTTATCAAAAATCTGCTCTGATCTGATTTTATTTCTGCTCTTCGTCTTTCCAGAAGTTTCTGCCTCACATTCATCAGATCCTCTCAGGATGTTTTGTCATTATCATCGTTACATAAGGATGTTTTTTGTTGGTCGTTAGATAACAGCTTCGTGACCATAAACAAAGATAAGAGTCTTGAGTCGGAATCCATCCACAGTGTTTGTTCATTGAGGTGTCATGGATTCAGTCCATCGGCCTCAGCTCATGGGCTGTACGTGCCGCTAATGGACACAAGTGCATGCTGGGAGTTTCCCCGCTGAGGACAGTCTGTGAGCGGTTGATGAGTCCGACGCGACAGTAAGAGGCAGAGTTGGTCATACATGTTTTATACATGTTTCAGTCACAGAACAGACACCTCACACATCAGGAGTTAAAACCTGCTGAGTCCAGGTTTTTGGTTCTTTTCGTTCATCTTCACTTTTATCTTGTTTACGTCATATTTAACAAACACTGATCAAAATAAATCCACATACAGTTAAACTCCTACTGCAAACCTTGTTTCTATAGTCGGATATTTTATAAAACATGATAAAAAAACATTTGTTCATTTGTTTGATTTAATTTCATTGAGGAGTTTTATATTTAGTGAGTTCCACTACAGTGTGGACGTTTTTGATCCTGTCTTTGTTTTGATCCTGTTGATGTGACGACATTAATCCTTGGATGTTCAAGTTAACATTGATTCATTTGCCATTTAATCAAGAAAACCTTTTATAAAATAAAGACCAAGAAAAGTATCCAGTTCACACCAACACTGATGTTAAGTTCACTTTAGATTTAACTTTCAACGCTGTAGAGTTAGTCTGATCACAGAGATGATTTAAGAACAGATCTGACTGAAAATTGAAGACAAAGTAATTAAAACCTTCAATCCATCAATCAATCACTGAATCTGAAACTGGTCAAACTCATCAGGAAACTCTGCTTGATCCTTGGTTCCATTGACAGCTATTGATGCCATGTTGATGAAAACTAATTCATCTGTATTTTTATTACAAACTCACTTTATGTTTTCATTTGTCAAACTCCTCCTCCTCCTCCTTGTCTCCAGGGCATCAGCAGCCTCTTCAGTTCCCTGAAGGTTGTCCGTCTGCTGCGTCTGGGTCGTGTTGCCAGGAAGTTGGACCACTACATAGAGTACGGTGCTGCGGTTCTGGTTCTGTTGGTGTGCGTGTTTGGGCTGGCAGCCCATTGGCTGGCCTGCATCTGGTACAGCATCGGGGATTACGAGGTGATTGACGAGGACACCAACAGTGTGAGGATGGACAGCTGGCTGTACCTGCTGGGCGAGACAGTGGGGACACCATATCGCTTCAACGCCTCGGGCTCGGGCCGCTGGGAGGGCGGGCCCAGCAAAGATTCGGTCTATATCACCTCGTTGTACTTCACCATGACCAGCCTGACCAGCATCGGCTTTGGGAACATCGCCCCCAACACCGACGGCGAGAAGATCTTCGCTGTGGCCATGATGATGATCGGATGTAAGTCTTTATCATTCAATAAAACACAGAATTCAAACTTATGAAACAGGCATCATCAAAGTGATGAATGTGTCATCATGTTTAGACTCTTTTCCATCCCCACATTGTATCACAGTTAAAATAATAGGTGACAGTTGGATCTGGATGAGGTTCTCCAAACAAGGAACCAAAATTTTTGGAATAGGAAAAATAACAACAACAGATATTAACTAATCAATCTACTGAACTCGTCAACTGTCTCAAAGAAAATAAACTAACACTACTAACGAGTACAGCTGAAGCAAAGCTGAAGGACAGACAAGAAACAAAACCTGTATTTACAACCTGAACTCCTGAACTGTTGAAATGCATTTACTGTTTAAATTGAGAAAATGAACCATTTAAAAAATAAAAAAGGTTCAGTAACTGATCTCCATAAAGTGTTTCCAGGTCCATGTTTCCACTGTGGATCATCTCCTTTTCTTTAACATAAGGGTGTAAAAGTCTGGACCTGAGGAGACCAGATGATGGACTTCAGAGGAATGTTGTCCTGTTCTGGTCTGATGTAGATTCTAGAGGATCCACATTACTGGTCTTTGGTGAAAGGTCTGGACCTTATCAGGCCAGTTCAGAGTCAGGACCAGCACTCTTCTACTTTGAGGCCATGCTCTTGGAATAGATGCATCTGTGATTGAACATGGTCTGCAAGAAAATATTCCAGGTGTTCTCTGTAAAAGTCGTGGTCTTTAATCCAGAGAACGGCATCCATGGTTACCAACACAATCTCACAATGTTATTGGTCTGACCTCAGATCAGTCTTACACTTTGCCTCAGTCCATTTTAAGGAGCTTGGATCCAGAGAAGACGGTGCCATTTCTGGATCATGTTCACATATGGCTTCTTCTTTACATGATGGAGCTTTAACCTGCATTTGTGGATGTGATGATGAACTGCACTCAGACAGTGGTTTGTGGAAATGTTCTCAGCCCATGCACTGATTTAATTACAGAATCGTGTGTGGGTTTTAATGCAGTGCAGTCTGAGGACCTGAATTTCAGCCACATCCAGGACTGATGTTCAGCCTCGTCCCTTGTGTCAGAGATTTATACAGGCTCTCTGAATCTGTTGATTATATTATGATCTGTAGATGAGACGAGAAGTCTGGAGGACTGTTGTTCCACAGTTAGACTAATTTTTTTTCTCAGGTTGTGGAACCTCTGTCTCTAAGATGATCTTTTTATATCCCGTCCTGTTGATGTTTAACGTCATTAGATGTAAATGTTCCTCCATCTGGTTCTTCAACTTTTTATCCAATGTGTAACTCCCATCAGATTCAGCATTACCTTTTTTTTAATTTTTTTCTCAAATGCTTAATTTTCTCAGTTTAAGTATTTGATGTGTTTTCTGTTGCGAGTAAAATACAGGTTTATGAGATTTACAAATCATTGAACTTTAATAGAATTTGGTAAGAACATGAATAATCTGACACTAAAGACAAGAAAGTGGAGTTTGTTGTCTGATGTCGGATGTCTTTGTCCTTCAGACTGGACGTGACTTCCCACAATCCCTGCATGCACAAACAAGGAGAGGCCCCGCCCACAGTCCAACAGTCTGTCAATAATTGATTAATGGTCTCACACCGCGTGACTCAGGTTCACACTGTGGAGTTGTCTGTCCGTCTGTTTGTCATTGGTCCATCTGAAGGAATCTTCTGTTTCCATTTAAACACTGGTGTTGGAATCGACCTCCATCGATTCTTCATTGGGTGAAGAGAAAGAGGAGAGTGTTCAGGCTCTAAATCACCGTCAGTCAAACATAAATGTCTGAACAGTAACAGATACATCAGTCAGGTTTACGATCGTTGTGAGGTGTTCAGGCACTGCTTGTTGTATTTTATGTACTGATATTCTCAGCCATGTTCTGCATTTTATAAACTGTTTAAGCATATTCACACCTGGTTAGAGTTAGGTTTTCTATTGGTGTTTCTCTTCCATCACATGAAGGACTCTATTTTCTACTCATTCTCAAAACAACATATATGGAAATATTAAACCATCAACAGTGAATCCTGCAGGACTGTAGTGGTTAGACCAGGGACTAAAGCTCATTTTAGTTCAGGTTCCACATACAGCAAAATAATAGAAGAATATCTTATGAATAATGACAACTCCAAAGTTTTGTCTTTGTTTTAGTGAAAACAAATCTGTAAAAGTTTTAATGAAATTGCTTACAAACTAGAAACTATCCTTTCACAACAAAATGTGAATAACTTGAACAGCCTCAAATTTCTACAGAAAAATAAGTACAATTTTCCCTCTTCAAATGTGTTTCTTGTCTTTGGCTTTTAACTCATTTTCAGATGTTGACTTTTATTGTTTTATGTTTTTTTTTATTGATTTGCTGTAGTTTTGAGTTTGGTTTTATTGTTTACAACTCATTGATGTGTTTTATTTGTATGTATGACTTTGGCCAACTGCATTATTTTTTTAAAGCTCTGGATCCAATACTTGTGCATTACAACATTACAGATCACAGTGGATCTACAAGTACAATGAACATTTAGAAACAGCCAGAATCTTGTTAAAATTTAGGAGTTTGGAAGTTGGAGTTGTCATTATTTACAGATTATTATTATATTATTTTACTGTATGTAGCCCCTAAAATGAGTTTGACACCACTGAATTTATATTTTCAGTGTAATTTTTACATCTCACATATTCATCCCATGGGCTGGATTGGACCTTTTGGCGGGCTGCTTTTTGTCCATAGGCCGTATGTTTGACACCCCTGGTTTAGACTTTGACGGCATCAAGTCAAAGCTTTGGTTCAGTTTAGACATGAAACGAACTTTAACAAAGGTTCAGTGAGAAGACAAATGATAAACATTGTTGTTGTGATCTTTCTAATGAACTAAAAATTAGTGATTGACAGTTGTAGTGACCAGTCACAGTCAAGAATCGAGCCAACACTTGTCCAAGAACCAATCAAGCATCTGCAGGTGGATATCATGGCTCAGACTTTTCAGAACCATCATGGCCTCAGTTTTCCATCTTAATCTAAGACTCAGACCAGAAGAACCAACCTTCATTCAGGACCAAAACTCAGCCTTTAAACTTAAAGAAACAATGATGTGACATTTATTCTTATACATATCAGTGTGTCTGACTTTATTACTCAGCCCTCATTTCTGTGGATGTTCTAGTTCTGACTTGTACCTACAGACTTCCCTTTGTAGAAGAGGTGGATTTGAAGATCTGTAAGTAGATGTTTAGCACTGAAGTCTGTCCTCAGACGTGCAAATCTAACACAGTTCTTAACATTACACAAACATCTGTGTTTTCTTGATGTTGAAGTCTTCAATCTGTGGATGAAGACCATGTGGGCCTGGTCCTGGTCCCGGTCTTGGTTCGTATCCGAGGCCAATCAGTAGACTCCCAGTAGACCAGGGCAGTTTGTAATGGTGGAGTGTGTTTGTGACAGTCAGCAGAGCTTCTCCAGAGCAGCTAAAAGCTTTCATCTCTGAGCTGAAGGATGAAGAGCTTCAGTGTTGACAATTTGTCTCGTCGATCGGAAGCTGCTGTCGTTTGGTGTCGCATCAGGATCTTCAGCCTGTTCGGTGTCACTTTCACAAAGACTGGATTTATTCACATATCAGCGTCGCACATTTCTGCTTCCTCATGGATTTAACACAAAACACTTTGAGTCTCAGAACATTGGCGGTGACAGGATCCTTCAAATCAGATCAAAAGGTCACAGAACATCCCTATAAAGTAAACTTCTGACCCAGTTCCACTTCCCGTTTGTCCCTCTGGGCTCCGGTACCGAAGCTGCAGTGCAGGCTGGGTATTTAGATCGCCGAGGAGCTGTGAACGAGGCTGAGCGCTGGATTAACCCCCCTCTGTCAGCCAGGAGCCGCTGGAGGCTGCCGAAAGATGCGGTTGCCATGACAGCCAGCGTTCTGGATCAGGATGAGTCCGGGTCATTAGCATAGAGAGAGTTTATAAAGCAGAGCGTGAGGATGAGGATGTGAGAGGAAGGACAGAAATAACTGGTCCATTTTCTGTGCAGAAGCATCCGTCTGGGTTTCAGAGGCCGGACCGGACTCGGCTCATTAATCACGTCGTCTTAGTAACACATGGGCATTTTCAGCTCCGGCTCAGTTCAGATCTTTCAGCTCCAATGGGTTCATGGGAATTTTAGGGGTTTTTAGGTTCTATGTTAGGACCAGAAGCAAAAAACCAATGTTAAAGTGTCATAGTCTGGTCATATCCAGAGACATGGAGTTCATGTCTGGAAAAACACCACCACCATCTGGATCAGTTACACAAACCTGTAACAAATGACTCTATTTAACAAACTTAGATCCCACCAGGACCGTAGAATCCATCAGGACCAGTCCAATCTGGTCTGGCTCCAGTCCAGAGGCTGAACTCTGACCTTTGTGGAGGTCACTGCATGTTGGTGTGCCCAGACTGCAGGTGGAGGCGGGGCTCATATCGATCCACATCCTGACAGGCTGAGTCAGTCTGTATTGATGAGCTGAGTAACATGGACTCAGCCGACCAATCACAGCACTGCGACTCCCACCAGGTCCTCAAGGACAAACCCAAGTTGTCAAAAGTTTTATTTTATCCAAGAACTGAGTCTTTTCATCAGCTTCTCCATCAAGTTCAGCTGCAGAACCAGAAACATATAAAACACAGAAACACAGAAGAAAAGTCCCATCATTTCATACCAGTGTTTACACAGATGTTCACACTCAGACTATTTTAATTATTATATCATTGGTTTGGATTTTTTATTCACTTTTTATTTGGGTTGAATCTACTTTTCTTCCTTCTACCCAAATGCTCTGTGTTTTATTAATATTGAAAAAGGTTCTAAGTCTATCATATTAAATTCTTTTGTCTTTTCATAGTCACAATAGTGGTGTGAAAATGAAATGAAAAACAATATAAAAACCACACTAAACACAAAGAACTGAGCTGGAGGTATATCCATGTTCTAAAGACATTAAGAATAATCCCATGTGGAATGATGGGTTTCATGTGAGGCTCAGGTTCAGTCGTATCATATCATATCTGTCTGGTCATGTCCACAGCTCTGCTCTACGCCACCATCTTTGGTAACGTCACCACCATCTTCCAGCAGATGTACGCCAACACCAACCGCTACCACGAAATGCTCAACAGCGTCAGAGACTTCCTCAAACTGTACCAGGTTCCCAAAGGCCTGAGCGAACGGGTCATGGACTACATCGTGTCCACATGGTCCATGTCCCGAGGGATCGACACTGACAAGGTACCAACTGTGGCCCTCAGATCAGTTCTTCATTGTGTTGGTTGGTGGTTTCTCTGAGGTCAACCTTTGCTGTTTCCTCAGGTCCTGCAGATCTGTCCAAAGGACATGCGTGCTGACATCTGCGTCCACCTCAACAGGAAGGTGTTTAAGGAACACCCAGCATTTCGCCTGGCCAGCGATGGCTGCCTTCGAGCTCTGGCCATGGAGTTCCAGACGGTCCACAGCGCCCCAGGTGACCTCATCTTCCACGCTGGCGAGAGTGTGGACAGCCTCTGTTTCGTGGTGTCGGGGTCACTGGAGGTCATCCAGGACGATGAGGTGGTCGCCATTTTAGGTGAGAAATGGAAATATCACTGTAAAATGTGTTTATTGAGCTGGAATTGAAATGATACAACACATTAGTACGGATGATAATTACACACAAATCAGTAAATACACATGAATCAATAAATATGCAAACAAATCCACAAATATGGAAGTGAGTCCATAAATATGTATAAATCCATAAACATTTACACAAATCAATGAATTTTTAGATTTCTTTATTATTTCACGTGGTTTTTACAAAAATACAAAGGATGAACATTTTTTTCATCAGCTTCTATTGACAATAAAAACAACTGAGTAACTAGTCAGTAAATGTAATTTAATTAAATCACCTGTTAATGTAGAAACTAAAAACCAAATATGTATAACTCTGTGTTTTAATGGTAAAAACGACTCAACTCTAAACTTCCTGTTTTTAAACTCTTCTCACTGATGATGAGTCTGATCAGAGGCGTTCAGTACATCACTTCCTCAGGTTCTGATGAACATTTATGTTTGTGGTTTTGTCCAGAACCAACCGGATTCACTGAAGCTTCAGGCGTCTGTTTGATGGCAACAGAAAGAGGAAGAAATGTTTTAAATATAAACAGTCACTGATTTTAGGTCTTTCTCAGGTGGTAAAACCAGAACAAAAACTTAAACTTACTCTCAGTTCCTCATATGGTTGACGGTGTCTGATTCTATCTTGATGTCCGTGAAGTGGACGTCCGGGACCTTCAGACCTTCATCACGTGGACGCTGGAGTTGGACGATAAAAATCAGTTCAGAAACAGAACGGAGTCGACATCATGCAGATATTTTTAGGTTCTGTCTGATATAGATTTCATCTCCATCACAGATACACTTCTTTAAAGCCTGATCTCATTCTGGATCTACTGTGTTCATCAGCGTTTGATCGTTTCCATAGCTATTAGAAGTCCATCTCCCAGCCTACTGATCCTAAGAACAAAAACATAAGCACAAAAACAAATGAAATGACAAGTATTTTATGCACAGACCTGTAATGAGGAAATGGATGATTTTAGTGGTGAATGGTAAAAATGACAAATTTAATGATTTTCTTGAAAATTAAACCAGAAAATTACAGAATACATGATTATATTTTGTTATGGCTTTGCGATTAATAAATGTGGTTTGAATGGGACATTTTTGTCCTTATTGACTCATAAGGGGAGTAAATGTTACATCTGATGTTACACAAAAACTAATAATGCACCAAAGTCAATATTTTGGCTGTTTGACAAATCCTAGACTAATTAAAAAAAACTCCTCCAGCCCCAACATTTGTTAAATGGTAAATATTTTTTTTTTCCTTTTTTCATAAATAACAACAGAGACTACAGGTAATTTAACTGACATTTAAAGGGTTCAACTCCTATTATTGATTGAATGTTTGGTAGTTCTGAGCAGGGTTGAAGCTGTTTAAGAGATTTATGCGAAAAAGGCAGAAAAAAATATTAATCCGTAAAGTTTTTATAACATTTTAGTAAGTGGATATTTTAGTCCTGAATGACTTTAAAGGGGATAAATTAAACCGAATCTTTAGGGTTAATGTTTTGAGTCTGTTTCAGTCAGATGTGGACAGAGATCTGCAGGTACAGCTCAAATGAAACCGTATTTTTACTGAAATGAGGAAGTGAAAGAGCGTTTGTGCATCAGATGAGTCACACCTGAGCTCTGGAGGAGCTCCGCCTCTTGCAGTGCCATCACCTGCAGCACGGAATGGAGCGGAACAACATGGAACACAACCCTGACCTGAGCTGAAAGACTCCGCTGCTACAGACCACACTGGTCTATTTCAGTGGTATCGGAGGAATAACGCTGCAAGGCCTCATTAGCGAAGCAGTGTTTTTATGCATGAAGAGGTTTTTCTTTTTGTCAACACAATTTTGGCAACGGGGGTGTGTGTGTGTGTGTGTGTGTGTGTGGGGGGGGGGGGGCTTGGCTGAATGAACAGCTGTCACGCTCATTATGTCATTCACTCCCAACCTCTTCAACGCGCACACCGCCACTTCCTGTTTGCATAAAACACTTTGACTGATATGAACTGTAGAGCTTTCATTCAGTTTCAGCGACGTGTCATGAACCTCCTCAGGCCTAGTGGTCTACAGGGTTTGGTCTAGACCACCTGAACCTGAACCAAAACCAGATCATATACAAGGATATTATTGGAAATTACACTGAGGTGACAGCCATCTTTAAAGGTAAATTTTTTTTCTATGTACACAAACAGATATGTGTGTTTCAGTCAGTATAAACATTCCTGTATTTATTCTTCAATATGTCCATTGTGTTTGAATGAGAGTTTGTCAGTCAATCCACCAGAGGGTGCCACTCTGAATTAACATACTGGACAAATACCATGAAGAAGTGTAGAGTTTTTTTGAGAGAAGTCAATAATACCAAACATGTTGAGGATGGAGGTAGTTTCACTAATGTTGATATTGAAAGGTGAGATGTCGTAAATATGTCGGTAGTTCCTCACGCAAAGTTTCACCATTTCTGGAAATTATTGTTTTCAAATCTCCCATCCCATAGTAGTTCCCACCTGTCTGGATGAACCTCCTCACCCTCACCTGTCCCATCCAACTAGATGGACCCCCTCATGTGCCCCGCGCCCTACTGCATCCTTACAGACTGGAACTACATATGCAAATGGACGTCCATCAGTCCTGGTGCATCTATAGCCTGTTCATCCATGGGAGTGGATCTCTCTTTCACTGTGGTTCTCCCCGAAGTTTCTCTTTTCCCACTGGGTTTTTGGAGTTTTTCTTTGCCGAGAAGGAGGGTCTA
>JAPQRP010000001.1:34158993-34184795 GCA_037367295.1 Apogon hyalosoma
TTCTTCTATGGTCTGATGTGGTGTTTGTGGTTCTTCTATGATCTGATGTGTTGTTTGTGGTTCTTCTTCTATGGTCTGATGTGGTGTTTGTGGTTCTTCTATGATCTGATGTGTTGTTTGTGGTTCTTCTTCTATGGTCTGATGTGGTGTTTGTGGTTCTTCTATGGTCTGATGTCTTGTTTGTGGTTCTTCTTCTATGGTCTGATGTGGTGTTTGTGTTTTTCTTCAGTGGTCTGATGTGGCCTATGTGTTCCTCTATGGTCTGATATGGCATTTGTGACAGTTGTTCTTCAATGGTCTGATGTGGTGTTTGTGTTCTTCTTCAATGGTCTGATGCGGCATTTGTGTTCATCTTCTATGGTCTGATGTGGGCTGTGCACAAACCGAACGTCTGGTCCTTTTTCAGAACCTGCAGCCGGATGCCCCACTTCACCTGAGTCCACCACCACCTTCTGTTCTGTAGATATGGAAGACAAAGATAAGGGACACCTGAGTGTTGGATCTTCACCCCAGAAACGAACTAAAACCCACCAACCAGAAAACAGAGTCCAGCTAGAGGACGAACCACAGAGACCGAGACCTCCAGACTGATCCAGATCACCCAGACCTGGACCAGATTCAGCCCTTTAGACTGTACCAACTGAGACTTGGACCTCCACCCAGGACTGGACCAGACCGGACCAGACCAGACCGGATGCTGATTGGACCCCAGTCTGATCCAACTCCTGCCTCATCCTTCAACACGTTGACTGTTCAACCTCAGACATTTGTGACAATTTCAGACAATAATTTGCTGACTCTGTGTCCATGTGCAACTGAACTGAAGTCCATGATTCATTAAAAACACACATTTGGAGACTGGATCTTTTAGGTCAAACTTCAGTTTTTGTTTTTTTTTTTTATTACTATTATTCTTTTCCTCGGGTTCAGAGTTGATTTCATACACTTCGTCCTGTCATGTGTCATTGTAGCCACAACTTCGGCTCAGACGATAGAGAGACTGTAGAGCTTTACTTCATGTCAAACCTCAGAAATATAGAAACTTGTCTTTGTTACACTTGCACCTAAAATTGAATTTTAACACTCACTAAAAATCTAAAATTCTCTCTTGAAGCTGATTTTTTACTATCACAAAGAATCTTAGAACAAAACCAGAACATAAATGAATCATTAACATATTAATTTTAAAGTTAAATCTTATTAAATTAAAGAGATGATTATGATTGATTGACTAAACAGTTCGATACCTTCAACTTTGGCTTCAATGTTTTTTTTGATGCTGTGTTTCGTCGCCTGATTTATGTTAAAAACAGAACAGAAATGATCATTTAAAGCTGAATTCCTCGTCATATTTCTTGACATCCCCTCATTCTGGAGGACGATGGATTCACCTCAAAAACATCCAACATGTTTCCAACACGGTAACACTTTATATTAAGTTCTCTGCAGTTTTTTTCCTGTCATTTAACATTGAAAAGGGACCAAAATGAAAGAAAATATTGGATGAATCTAATGGAGGCTGTTTTTATGAAGCATTAAGGAAACTTCATCTTTGTTTTACCATATCGACCTGCTGTAAAAAGTCACTGAAAAAATAAACCACTGGCTTAATATAAAGTGTCACCGAATATTTGTATTGATTGACTGATTGATTATTGAGTGGCCATGAATTGATGTGATCTTCGCTGATATCTTTACTTTGTGGTGGTCAGTTTCTTTTACCTGCTATTTGCTTTTCTAATGTTCAGGAAGGACTGTGTTTCTGTTACAGAACATTTAACAAATGAAGGACTGAGAACTGGAGGAAATCTGCAAAAAACAATAGAAGTACAGTCGCTGTGATGTGAACATCAGCTAATAAATCTACTGACGTGTCTTTATTCTGCTTGACTTCACACTTTTACACGTCCACATATGACAGTTAATGTGTAAAAGTTTTAAAAGTCTTAAAACATCCACAATCAATAGATAAATTAAATGTAAACACTAACACTAGCAAACAAAGAACTAACTCACATGAAAAGTTATGTTGTTGTCGATAAATTATGTTTAAAAATTTCAGTCATGACTGTTTTACTAAGTCCATAAGTTAGCTTTTGGTGTTAGCTCAGGCTCACATTATTCTACAGGAGGATATCTGCAATAGAAAACACTGGAAAACAATGGAACTACAGTTGCTAATTATGTTAACACCAGCTAGAAAAGCTACTGACATTGGTTTTGTGAAGTGACCATATTTGGACAAAAGTGATAGAGTAATGGGAGACTTAGCTAATGTGAAATGCTAGCTTAAAGACTCAGTTAAATAGTCAATTATTAGTAGAACCTATTCAGCTATGGTCGAGTCATCTGTCAGGAAAAAAAGAATTTCATTAAATAAAATGGAACTGAACAGCTAACATGACAAAGCCAATGATTTTATTCACCCTTAAATCTAATTAATGGATGAACAAATTAAAGATGGACCTGAACGGGTCCAAATAAAAAGAATGAGACTGGAATTTTTAAATCTATGGGCTGTTTAGTGCTGCATCTAGTGGGCATCAGTGGTATTGCAACTACAGATCCTTCTACAATAGCTTCATTTTTGAGTCGACTGAATAAGTTAAAACACCTTGAAGCCCCCATATAGACTCTGTATAGCAACTGGATTCTGGGAACTGTCAGATAGTTTTTGTTTAACTAGAATAATGAGTCATTAAATTTCTCTGATCACCTGAAATTAAGACACAATAACACCAAACTGTACCAGACAATGATCATCTTACCAAGTTATACTATTGTGAAGTTTAAAGGGGAACTTGGCAGGATTTTTACCTTAATTAAACAGCTTCAGAGTAATTGTGATGGTTAAATGGCTTGTTATGGGTTAAATGGAAGCCCTCTGTCCACCCACTAGCGCCTCTAGAGCCAAATCTGCCACTTGCAACTTCTCAGTACTGTCCCGGAGCCTAGATCTCATCCAAGATCTCGTGTCTCATGAGAAACGTCACGGTTTGCGGCACTACCACACAAACACACCTTCAGCTAGGTACCACTGGCTAATTGTAAACACAAGCCATCCATGCCTTCATTTCGTAGGTGTTTACAATGGCAGAACCGGCACAGATAAATCCTCTATACTCTGTGTGTTTCAGTGGATTTGTGCTCTTGATGATGCTACTGGTTGTAACAGTGTTTATTCGTTTATGAACTTGTTTTATGAACAATGCCTGGATGCTTGTTGGCTAGCGCAGATGTTAGCATACTCACTAGTAATCCCGGCTATTTGTGTCTCGTAGGTGTATGTTTGTTTTGTTTTCTAGATTGCCTTTTGTCTGACTCAGGAGTGTGTTTTTATTACTAGACAGAATTTTGTCAGTTGAATCTAGTTTTTGTCAGATGTACATAGTTCATTATATGACCCATGTCTAATTGGTTTCATCTGAATAGCAACTTGCATAATAATTTGCCTTGATGTTCGATCTTAGCTGTTGTTGTATGATACTTGTCTGTTGTACAGTAAATGTTAGCCCCAGGATGATAGCGTGTTAATCGCTAACAGGGCCAGGACACAGTGACAGGTGGGAGCTGTTGATGTTTGTTAGCCTGTTAGCTCTTCAGCTGTGTGGCTCAGATAGACAGATAGATCGCTTTATTAATCCCCAAATGGAGAAATTCAAATGCCATAGAGTCATAACACTCGTCACACAGAACAAAAAAACACAATATCACTATGGACTCAGACCCCTGTAACATCGGTGCAACAGCCCAAGAGCAATTTAAAATAAAGTTCTCATTATAAAAATGCACAACAGCAGGAACAAAAGAGTTCCTAAGACGTTCAGTAGAACACCGGGGCATCACCATTCATTTATGAACTAACTAACATTAGCAGCATGGTGCTAGCGGCTGCAGACCAAGTCTCAGGGCACTGATTAGCTCATAAGCTGTGCAACTAATGTTAGTAGCACAGTGCTAGCGGCTGCAGACAGCCTCACGTTTCTATCTGTACATTCCCCCCTGGCTTCTCAAACGTACGGGTCACAATGACAACACCGGTTGTGTGTACGAGACCGGCAGTCTGAGGTTAGCAGCCGCTGGGACCGAGCTGCTAACGTTAGCCGCAGAGCTAAAGAGCAGCATGAAGTGAAAACAAATGTCCGAAACTTCAATGTCTGGCTAAAGTTTCCCATTCCTCTCTGCTCCAGTGGTGTATTTGATCACTATTTTTTCCCTTCTCGTCACTGGCTTTGTTGAAAATAAATGCATGATTGAAGGGGGAGAGTTAACGGTGGGTTTTATGACAGTAAATATGTACTATGAAACTGTAGGGGGAGCTCCACTGAGAAAAATGCTAGAAAACCAGCAAAGAACCAAAACCAGCAAAGAACCAAAACAGTAAAATCCTGACAAGTTCCCCTTTAAGGAAACCTTTGGCAGTGATGGAATTTGAACCCACACACCCAAAAAGACTGAAGCCTTGACCCAGCACCTCAGACCACATGACCACACAACCAATTAAAGTATAATTTGCAGTAACATCTACCACTACTACTACTACTACTACTACCGGGATGCAATTTGTCAAAAAAAAAAAAAAAAAACAGAGGGGGGTGTTTTTTGTTTTGTTTTTTAATCATGAAAAAACAAGCAAACAGACCTAATTCTTTTTTAAGTTAACGATAGGCCCTATTACATGTTGAACAGTTGAACATTCATCTTTAATACAAACTAAAAATACATGAAACATTTAATTTTCTTGACGCCCACACCTGGGATATAGGAGATGGTCTAATTAAGTTTCAGGATCATGGATAAGGGCCAAACATGGCAGGGGATTTATGGCGAACAGGCAACTCAGTCAGACTGTAAAATGGAACATAAAAGCTAGTCGATTAAGATGCAATTGAACATGTACATTGGCGTCTGCAGATGTACGTCTGTACTAGCGATGAGCAGATCAGCAGGTTTCATGTAGGGCGGGTCAAAAAATGTCACTTTCAGACAAAGAGCCACTGATATATTGCTTACAGAGAGAGACAACCTGCCTGTTATTTCAACTGGCTTTTAATCACTGGTTGGTTGTTCATTTAACAGAAGTAGGGATATAAAAACCAGAGGGGGGTTGATCTCCCCACCCCCCCAACAAATCATATCCTGACTACTATTACTTCTACTACTCCTTCACCACGTCCATAAATTTCCTTTTTGTTCTTCCTCTTTGCCTCCTGCCTGGTAGAGAATATCTTCACCATCCTTCTACCAATGTCTTCACAGTCTGTCCTCTGCACATTGTCAGTCTCATTCTTGACTCCCTGTGACAAAAAAAATCCTTCCCAGTCAACAGATCCATCACCATACCATATCTGACTGAAAGTTTAAAGAATGTTATTGACTGTTTTAATGTTTCTTTCTTCGTGCACTTATGGTTATAATTGTTAGACCCAGAGCCATGGAGCATTCTCCTAAAGCTCATTCACATAAACTTAAAAGTTGCTGCATAGTAATTTTGTTGAAAACTCACAATTCCTTGGTATATGCGGTAGTGATAATAAAAATGAACAAAATCTGTTTTCAGGTCTGGTTTTAAGATGATGAAGCTCACATCCAAGATGATCAACAGTCAAACCCAGACCTCAGTATCATTGAGAAAATTTATATAAATTCAGCCTCCTAAACATTGAGGGAAAAATCTTCTGCGTGCTTGCACATAGGCTGGCAGGATACCTGCAGAGAAACTGCCTTATCGACACGTCAATCCAGAAAGCAGGTATCTCAGGTTTCTCTGGCTGTCTGGAACATGCTAGCACCATCTGGCATCAGATCAAGGTGGCCAAGAAGGAGGGAACAGATCTTCACATGGTGTTCCTGGACCTCACCAATGTCTTCAACTCAGTCCCTCACAACTTCCTGTGGACTGCCTTCAAATTCTTCAAGGTCCCAGCAGCTCTCACAAACCTGGTCAAGGCCTACTTTCAGGATGTGCAGATATGCATTACAACATCAGAGTGCACCACAGCGTGACAACACCCCGGAAGTGGGAATCATGGCCGGCTGCACCATCTCCCCACTGGCCTTTGCCATGGCCATGGAGGTGATCATTCGAGCATCTTGGTGGGTGGTTGGAGGCCAGCGCATCAGACCTAGCCTTATGCTTCCACCCATTAGAGCCTATATGGATGACTTCACAACATTCACCACAACCAAGCCTTGCACTGTGCATCTGTTGGGCAGGCTCCAAGATAACATCGAACGGGCATGCATGAAGATCAAGCCATACAAGTCCAGAAGCATCTCCATCAGCTATCAGATCAATGCTTCCACATTGGTGACGAGCCTATCCCAATAGATCTCTGAGAAGCCTGTGAAGAGTTTTGGGCGATGGTATGACACCACCCTCAAGGACTCAGAGCAAATAGGTCAGCTCAGGAAGGATGTAACCAGCGGCCTTCAGAACATTGACAGAACCGCGCTACCCAGCAGGTTGAAGCTCTGGTGCATGCAGTTTGGGCTCCTTCCATGCCTCATGTGGCCACTAAACCCTATATGAAATTCCAATCTCAAAGGTGGAGAAGATGGAGAGATTGGTCAGCTCATATGTAAGGAAGTGGCTCGGACTTCCCAGGTGCCTTAGCAGCATTGGACTCTATGGAAAAGGAATCTTGGAGTTGCCCATTTCCAGTCTAACAGAGGAGTTCCAAGTGCGCCAAAGTGAGGCTGGAGACGACACTATTGGACTCAAACTACCCTTTGGTAGTCCGAGTCACCCCCACCCTGGCCTCTGGGAGAAAGTGGACCTCAGCAGAAGCAACTGAGCAGGTAATGGCCGCACTCAGGCACAGGGATATTGTGGGACGAGTGCAGCAGGGGAGGAGTGGTCTTGGCAGTGGAAACAGCACACCAGCCTGGAACAAGGCTACTACACCCCAGAGGCACAAACTGGTTGTCCAGGAGGTGCGCCGACAAGAGGAGGCAGCAAGGTGCACAAAGGCAGTGGCACAGGCAAAGCAAGGGCAGTGGATGACTTGGGGGGGAGTGGAGAAGAGGAAGATCTCATGGCAGGAGCTCTGGGAGTCTGAGGCATTCAGGGCAAGCTTCACCATCAAGGCTGCCTACGATGTATTACCATTGCCCATGAATCTGAGCCAGTGGTATGGAGAAGACCCCACATGTTCCCTCTGCCCATCTCCAGCCACACTTAAGCACATCCTGGTGGGCTGCAAGACCAGCCGTACTCAAGGTCGTTACACCTGGCGGCACAACCAAGCACTACAATGTCTTGCAGCAGTGTTGGAAAACCAACGCACAAGAATCAATGCCCTCCCACCCCCAGCAGCTCGCTGGCCAACAACAACCTTTGTCCAGGAGGGCGTAAGCCAAGCCAGTATCGCCGACCCAAGAACAGGGGCTGGGAGGCTTGGTGGGGCACACAACTGGAAGCTAAGGGCAGACATAGGCCAGAAGCTCTGCTTCCCAGTGGAGATCACATCAACCAACCTGAGGCCAGACCTTGTGCTGTGGTCGGCATCCCTCAGGCTCATTTACATCATTGAGCTCACAGTGCCCTGGGAGAGTGCCGTGGAGGAGGCCCACGAGTGCAAGAAACTGAGGTACACCGAGCTTGTGTCATCTTTCTGTTGGACAAAGACGAACTCAGTCTGAATCCACTGAAGATGTGTCTTTATTTGGCAAATTCAGCAAACAGTCGAACAGCATTTCACCGTTGGAATGCATACAGTACAATACAGTTCCATCCTAATTCTTATCCTAATCCTCCCAGTTCTACCATCCAGTTCTTTTTATCGTTCACAGAGATGGTTACCCAAACATAAATACGTAAAGCTTTTTGATAGGTTCAAACTTATCTACCGATCCAAGTCCACACCCAGTTTAGGTGGGGTGCATGATGACCCCCATATATCTTCATGTAGTTCTGTTTGAAGGACTTCTACCATGTCTGTCTGAAGGACTTCTTCCATGCCAAACCCTAGATTTCGTGGCGCCTCCAGAATTGTTTATATAAACTGGTTCAGAATGTTTTAACTTATGAATTGATAAGGTCCAGCCTAAGGCTGACTGGCTGGTGCCATCTCATGAATGTTCTCGCTCACAGGCTGAGTTTGTACCTTGACATTTTTGCTGTGCGATGCTTTTTGGTTCAGGTCAATGCATTACAGTATTAGACATTAAGAAGTACTAATTCTAATATTAGATTAAATATTAGATCCACACTTGCAGCTATTATACAACAGCAAGGCTGGATCGTGAAAGTCTGCCCAGTGGAAGTAGGCTGCAGAAGGTTCATGGCTGCCTCAACATCCAGGCTGCTTCGGGAGTTGGGAGTGCGAGGGAGGGCTCACCGGCAGGCTCTCAAAGACCTCTCGAAGGCTGCAGAGAAGGGGAGTCAGTGGCTGTGGTGGAAGAGGAAGGACTCAATGTGGGCGGTCAGGTAAGTGGTGGCACCTAGGGGGTGAGCCCAGGACGCTGGGTCTCACTGCTGAACCCTCTGGAGGTGTCGTGGGTCCAGTCAGTGAAACATTGGTGAAGGAGGGAGCCCACCTGATGACCCGAAGTGCGCCACCACTCACAGTACCAGCCCACAGTCTCATGTATGCAAGATAGGGATCCTAACATCTCGTCCTACAGTACAGATCAGAATCTGTGGCCAGAGCTGAAGTTTAGGTTCAGTACATGAAAACCAGGTAATCTGGATGAAGTGGAACACTTTACCCTTAAAAAGAACTAAAGTCCATCAAGACGTATGTACCAACCAAGTGAAGAACCACAATAAGAGGTTACAGTTGGTGAGGTTACTCCAGAGGGCTCACAGTTTGGACGTCATCATTGTTTTTTCATGTGTCAGATCAGTGTAATATATCTTCAGATTCAGTGGTGGTTTTGTGGTGAACCTCCTTCTGCCTCTCCATTATCACTGTTCTAAATGAACGTAGGCCTCCTCAAGTTATTTCAGATAACCTCGACCGGTAGCCAATGGAGACCAGTGAACCACCATCACCTCGTCATCTTGAGGAAATGACACTTATCACTTGTCAGAAGTTACAATGTTTGGAATTTGGAACATGGTCAGAAATGGCATTATTGCATATTTTATACGCGCAGTGTAGCCTTACAGACTGGCCAATGGGGGACCAGTGAACCACTATTGCTTCATCATGTTGAGAAAATCACACCAATCACATTTAACAGAAGCTTTAATGGATTCTCATGTGATCATTTTACAGCTCATACATCATCATCATCATCATCTCTATTGCCAGACTCAGGAGTCCATTTAAAAACAAACAAGCAAAATAAAAAGAAATAAAAAAATAAAAAATAAAAAAAAAACACAGGGTAAAAACACATTCAGACAGACAAAATAATTACCAATATTATTAAAGACAGTTGTACCAGTGTCACCACAAGGATGACTAGAATCGCACAGAACAATGACTGGGATTTGTCAAAACCATAATGATGGAATTCTGAGAATCCTTCAATCAGCAGATAAATTTGTACATTAAGTTTCTCATAAGAGCCTGAAAAATGTTAACTCTTGCATTACAAAACAACTCATGTGCACTAGTCCATCGAGGTTTTTTAAACAGTATTCTCATGGAGTCATGGAGTCATTATATTACAGAAAAGGATTAGGGCCACTGTAAAAAAAAAATCAGGATTCTGACTTGTTTCTCAGAATAATTTAAAAAATGTATTGGACCTTCTTTATTTTTTCCAGTGGCCCTAATCCTCTTCTGTATTATATGCCACTTTGAGCTTTTGTAAGTTTATTTTTTTAAATGTGGACAATATGCTCTGAAGAGATTTTTCTTAACATTTTCTGTACACGTTGAATTTTCTGGCCAACATATTGGCCTGGGCGTATAACATTCAATATTGCCTTAACATGTCATCATCATTGGACATTTGATCCATAATAAAGTGGCCTAAATACTTTATTTTGGTGCTCACACTCAGCACCTGTCCCGACCTGTAATCTTTGTAGCATATTGCACATATGTTAGACCATAATCAGAATATAAATTCAACAGCTGCTGAAATGCAGTGCTGCTAGGGAAAAACCAAGTCATCAGCATACAAGAGGTGATAGATTATATTGTTACCAAAAAGAGTTAAATGTCACAGGCGGGTGGTAGCTTATCCAGGTAGTGTGAAACAAAGTGAGGGATGTTTTCTCCACACTCGTTTAACACCTTTAAGTAATTTTTAATACTATTGATGTCTTAAAGGCTACAGAACGTTGCCTGGTGCCAGGACACAGTTCAAATAGTCTCTTTCTTCATAATTCAACCCACTTAGAATCAAAGGTGTTTGAGGCTAGAAGGACAAGTTCATCTTGACTCAGTCTTTATTTTGACTGAGAGGAAGTTCAGAAACTCATCCTTTAAAATCAGTTTACCATCTACCATCTCATATATCACAGGGTTTAATTCAATTCAGTTTTATTTGTAGAGCCCTATATCACAACAAGGTTGCCTCACAGGGCTTTACAGAATTAGATGGATATGAAAACAAACAACAGTCAAATAAACAGTAGATGAAGGAAACAGATTAATGTCCCAGGCATCCCCTGTCCTTAGACCCTCTTTCTTGGCAAGGAAAAACTCCAAAAAACCCAGTGGGAAAAGAGAAACCTCGGGGAGAACCACAGTGAAGGAGAGATCCACTCCCATAGATGGACAGGCTGTAGATGCACCAGGACTGATGGACATCTATTTGCAGATGTAGTTCCAATCTGTAAAGATGCAGTAGAGTGGGGGCACATGAGGGGGTCCATCTAATCAGATGAGACAGTTTTAGATGTGGCTGATTTCATCCAAGAGCAGGTGTCTCTCTGCACACACTGTCCACCAGTCATTACATGGTCAAAGAAAACATTTATGCATTGAAACACTGAACATCTGGGTGTTTAAGTCAAAGAAAGAAAGAAAGAAGACAAAATATTAGACTTCGTAGGAACCAGTTTTAATGGTATTTACATGTTGCTCATGGTTTCTGTTTGTGTACTGTCATGTGCATCAGGCTTTTGTTCTTGAGACTTTACATAACCCATGAGTAGGTTTACATTCACGTCACCAGAGGAAGAATAACAAATCTTTTTGGGAAAATAACATTAAAGATCCCATCAAAAGTGCTATGCTATGATATGAAACAATAATACTACACTACCATGACGGTAAGGGAAGTTTCTCTTTGTTATATTGAATACATTGATAAGAAAGACAAGAGAAAATCATCCTTATTTACATACATTCAGCTGCTGTTGGTAAAAGCAATAAACATTTTACAGTAACATATTGCACAATTTCATGACTGTATTTTACAACTAATGAATTTGACCACATTGATCTGTCAGACAGTAGACGTGTGCTCCACCTCTCTAAAGTCTTTTCTTTAGTCCTTTTCAGACCTAATTGTCCAGTAGTCTCAGTTTTATTGGGGACTTGCTTCAAATGGGGCTAAAACATTCATGTTTTCTTTCATTGCCCTTTGTCAAAATGAACCAAACTTTTGGAATAACATATTCCCTCCTCATATGTGGTGGTGCTTTATCAACAATTACTAAAGGAGAAGAAAAACAATGAATAATGAACCGTGTTCATCTATTCGTTAATGCAGGACAACTTCAGTTTCCACCACATGAAAACAAAATATGGAGCCGCGTTGTCATTGTTATTCTTCTAAAACATAAAAACAGCTGTAGTAGTCAATGTTTAAAGAAGCTGAGCTGGAAGCTACTGTCAGATCTGAACTTATTTATTGAAGATTTCAACACGTCCTGTAAGTTGTGTATGTCCTACAGAGGACAGAGACACTGAGGAACCAGGAACCAGTTTTCTGAACCCAAACCCAGCAAACAGAGGTTCAGTAAATGTGGTGTTGAAGGTGTAGAGGTGGATCAGTTTGTCAGAGGAGACTTTGTAGAAGGTCAGAGATCCAACAGGACAGTCCACATAGACCGCTACTCGATTGGAGGAGGACGGGCGCTGGGGAAGGACGGTTTTACTGTTATTGTGCCAGATGATGTAACCCTCATTGAAGCAGAGCAAACTCCATGACTGACTGTTTGCTCCAAACACACAGTCATTACTGACTCCTTTCCTTCTGATTCCTCTGTAGGCCAGGGCAATGTTCACCCATCCGGCCCACTTCACCTCCCAGTAACAGCGACCAGTCAGACTAGTTGAACACAGCAACTGATAAAACCAGTCAAATCTGTCCGGGTGATCGGGATATGGCTGGAGCTCCCACTCATGTGTCAGTGTTCTGTTGTTATCAGACAGTTTGAGGCTTCTGAATGCTGTGTTAATGTCCATGGTGAGTTCACGGAAATCTGTCAAAGAGAAAACAATCACATTGCAGTTTAACATTTGACACATCTGATGAGGTCTCAGAAACTAGGAGGAAAGACACAACTTGAGAGAAACCAGGCTAGGTTCAGGTAATTCAGTGATGATAGTCTTCATAGGAGAAGGAATAGGTCAAAGGAATCCAAAGGAGGATGTGATGTTGGACCAGGTCTGGAATCCAACAGAAGGGAGATGTAGAAAGTGTCTGAGGTGTAGCAGAGGCAGGTGTTGTGTGGGTGTGTGGGTGTGTGTGTGAGCTGGTAAATAACAGTCTCTTAGTGTCTTTTAGTCACTTGTATTCACTGGTGGAGTACATACATGACTGAGGCATGTTACACATGGCAGGTATGTATCAATCAGAGACCTCTAGGGGGAGCTATTGGCTGCATAACATAACCCTCTAACATCTCCCTTTCTTTAGTAGAATATAATATCAAACCAAATATTGGATAGAATTAGCCTTTGGAACATTGAAGCTCATATCCCCAATACCAAGACAGTGTAACAGAAATAGTGCATCAAGAAGAACCAATAAGTCAATGTCTTTAGGTCAAAATCTCTGCAGAACAACAAACTGGTAACAGCAAAGCATCCACAAAACAACCGAATAAGAACATTTTGGTTTTGTTTCTTGTCCTTTTTTTTCTGTTTTTGTTTCTGTTATGTCCACAGTCCAGTGTGTGTGTGTGTGTGTGAGCTGGTACATAACAGTCAGAGTCAGGCTGTGTCTCTTAGTCACTTGTATCCACTGGCTGAGTACATACAGGACTGAGGCATGTTACACGGCAGGTATGTATCAATCAGTGCCCTCTAGGGGGAGCTGTTGGCTGCATCACATAACCCTCTAATAGTAGGAAGTGATGGGAGGTGAAGTAAAAACTACAATTTTTGAAGGAAGTTTGGACAGTGGCATAGGTGGAGGAGAAAAACCATGAAATTGTCTGTCTTCAATAAAGTTTTAATAAATACCACAACTATAGACTTTATATTTAGTATAAAATGACAATGAGCTTTCCCACTTACACTTCTTCAGACCAGGTTTCAACCACTGCTCTCCACCATGGTCGACCCTAGTGAAAAAAACAACATCAGTCCTGACAACAGTTCAGCCATAAGTAGAGTTCTTCAGATGTTTAGACAAAGAACTGATGTGAAAGTCACATCTTTATATAAACATAATGTTATCAAATAATGTTATATCCTTGTATGTCAGCCTCTGTATGTTGTTCCCTCAAATGTAAATGTTTGACGAGTATCTAGAGTAGATGAATGATTACTTTCCATGCCACTAATTTTTTCAAGAACAGTAACATGAAGTTATGTAAAGTTTTAAAATGACTCCTGCTGTTTTTGTGGGATGGGTGGACCCATATGATGCAAAACATTCATACTGTCACCAGACATTGTAGAGTTTGCCTGTCCATACCTGAGAGTCTCCAGTTTCCAGTCTGGATCCTCTAGCCCGGCCAATAACAGCTTCTGTCCTGGGTCTCCTGGATGGTTGTAGCTCAGATCAAGCTCTTTGAGATGGGAGGGATTGGACTTTAGGGCTGAGGCCAAAGAAGTGCAACCATTTAGGGTGATTAGACACCCTGACAGTCTGGGGACATGAAAGGTTTGTTTGGTAAAAGATTCTTGCATGAGTTATATTGTCATGGGATGCTGTAGACAGCACTAGATGACCAAAAAGCAAATAACTAAAGAGAAACAACAAAAAACACTGATGCAACCACAAAAGCATACAACGTTCCCATACAATTGTTCATCCAGCCATCAATCTATCCATCCATGTGCATCTTTAGATAAAATGTTTTAAATAAGCCAATTAGAATAACAGGTGTTCTTGAGAAATGAAATAGTAAATAAATGAATAATTGCTTGACAATGGGTCACAAGCGCTCATATGTTCAGAGGTCAACATGTGGGTACAAATGGTGTGTTGTGTTCAATGAGAGTGATCTCTAGTTCCATCCTGAAGGTAAGTTGGTTTAGTAGTTATGGAGTGATGGTGTGTGGGGGGCGTTGATGGTGTCCTCCTCTCCTCGGGCTCTGTGTACAGGGCTCCACCCCCCCATAGCCATATTCATTTAAATTGATTCATATAAATTCCAATCCAATTCAATCCATATTTATTTATAGAGCACAAATTTAAAGAACCACAGAGGTTTCCAAAGTGCTGTACAATAAAATAAATACAATAAAACATAATAAAAAATAATAAAATAAAATAATAACAAAAAACATTACTAAAATAAAAACACAATGAGACACGATAGATAGATAAATAAATAAATAAATAAATAAATAAATAAACAGACTTTCCACCCCAGATAAAATATCCATGCACATAAAATCAACATCCTATGTGATGTGAAAAAGCCAAAGAGAAGAGGTGGGTTTTAAGAAGGGCTTTAAAATCAGACAGTGTGGAGGCCTGTCTAATGTGCAGCGGCAGGTCATTCCATAGTTTTGGAGCCGCAACAGAGAATGCTCGGTCCCCTCTGAGCTTTAACCTGGTTTTTGGAACCCTCAGGAGGAGCTGGTCAGCTGACCTGAGGGATCAGCTGGGTGTGTAGGGGTACAGGAGCTCAGAGAGATATGCTGGGGCTAGACCATGTAGACATTTAAAAGCAAATAAAAGCATTTTAAAATGAATTCAAACTAGTAGTAACTGATACAAATACATTACAAATATTGAATTATTTAACCAATTGTTGTATTGTGACTGCCTCCCCCACTACCGCCGCTACAATAATACTAGCAAATTAGACTATTGGTATTATTATTATATATTTTTGTGTTGTAATCATTATTACTACAATTATTATTTTCCCCCTCACTCCCCCCTCTATCTTTCTCACTTTCATTCACACTCTCCTTCTCCCTATCGCCCCTAAATCAATCTATATTGTTAGCTGCTCTTTACATATTTTATCTTTGTCATTGTAACATGATGTTGTCAGTATTGTTGTTTGTCATTACTCTGTCGTTGTTGTTGTTTTTGGTTTGTTTTTGTCTGATTTTCCCTTGGTCTATGTCTTGTTGTTTTTCTGTCCACAATATATTGTTCACTATAACTAATAAAAATTAAATTAAATTAAAAAAAAAAAAGCTAAGGAGTGATGGTGATCTGTTGTCTTTCCTTTTCAGCCATCTGTTGATAACTACACTATACAGCCAAAGCATTGGAAGACCTCTCCAAATCATTGAATAGAGCTGTTCTGATCACTTCTATGTCCACAGGTGAGTAAAATCCATCATTTAGACATGAAAGATTCCACAAACATTTGTGAAACAATGGGTTGACTCTCAGGAGCTCAGTGAATTACAGCATGGTATCATGATAGGATGCCACCTGTGACATAAGTCCATTCATGAAACTTCCACGCTACTAAATATTCTACAGTCAACTATTAGTGGTTTTATAACAAAATGGAAGCAATTTGGAAGAACAGTAACTCAGCCAAGAACTTCTGTCACATAAAATCACAGTCAGTGCATGCTGAGGCCACAATGTGCAGAAGTCTACAACTTTCTTCTGTCAACATCTACAGACATCCAAACTTCAATTGTCCTTTAGATTGGGTCCACAGAAGTGCATAGAGAGCTTTATGGAATGGGATTTCATGGCCGAGCTGCTGCATCCATGCCGTCCATTACCAAGGTCCATGCAACGCATGGGCTGCAGTGGCATAAAGCAGCCACTACTGGACTCTAGAGCAATGACCAATCACATCTCTCTGTCTGCCAATCCCGTGCACCAGTCTGGGTTTGGCATTTCCAGGAGAATGGTACTTGTCTGAGTGCACTAAGCCAAGTGTGAAGTTTGGTGGAAGGAGGGTTGTGGTGTGGGGGTGTTTTTTAAGGGTTGGGCTTGGCCCCTTAGTTCCAGTCAAAGGAACTCTTAATGCGTCAGCAGAACAAGTCACTGTGGACAATTTCATGGTCCAACTTTGTGGACAAGTTTGGGGATGGGCCTGCCTGTTTCAACAAGACTGACAACAGTGAACAAAACATAAAGATATGGAAGAGTGAGTTTGTTGTGGAGGGTTGGACTGGCCTATACAGAGTCCTGACCTCAATGTGATTGAACAACTTTGGATGAATTAGAGTGGAGACTGTGATCCAGACCTTCATCCAACATCAGTACCTCAACTCACAAATGCACTTCTAGAGGTGTGGTCAAAAACTTCCATAGCACACTCCTATATCCTTCACAGAAGAGTTGATGCTGTTTTAGCTGCAAAGGGTGGAATAACTCCACATTAAACCCTATGGATTAAGAATGGTATGTCATCAAAGTTTATATGTGTGTAAAGGTAGATGTTCCAGTACTTTTGGCAATATACAGTACTACTCAGGGAGTCTAGGTCCAGCCCAGTAACTTCACTTATGGCACAAAATAACTGATGAAGGATGCAATAGTAAAAAAGCTAGTAAGACTGACTGATGGACTTGAAGTTTATGGAGTTTCCTCTGGAAAAGAGGCTTTGCTGACAGTGACCTGCATTGTAGCAGTGGTAGATGCATGGTGATCTATGAGCAGCTCTTTAGTTTTTGATGGATTGGGGTTAAAGAAATTCCACTACTCAGAGAACCTGTCCATCTGTGACAGGAGATGCTCATCAGAGTTCATGATGTCCATAAAAACTGTAACTCCAGTGGAGATGGATTTACTCAAATCTAAGTGGGTTTTATGTGCATTCTGCAAATGTCCAAAGAAAAAACAGGTAAAATCATAAGTGTAGCTTATATAATTCTTCTTCTTCTTCACCCTTGTGGATAAAAAGCAACCCAACTTTGCCAAACAGTGAACTGGTTTTACACTTATTCATGAAAGTATCTTTGAGTCACTCAGAAACCTCCATACTGACCTGATGACCTCCAGCAGACAGTTTGGATGCCTCAGTCCAGCAGAAAGCAGCTTCACCCCTGAGTCCATAAGGTCATTGTTACTTAGATCTAGATGTTTCAGAACAGAAGACTGGGATCTGAGAACAGAGGACAGACCTTCACAGCATCTCTCTGAGAGGTTACAGCCATTCAACCTGAAACACAGATTGTTTTATTTAAAAAAATAATGATTCCCTTCACAATTCAGTGACTTTTTGATTCACCTACAGAGCTTTGTTGGAGACTTTGACCACCGGCAGCAGCCTCTGCACGGCCTCTTCTGAAGCAGAGTACTTCTTTACGTCAAAAACATCCAGGCGTTCTTCTGACGAGAGTAAGATGAAAGCCAGAGCTGACCACTGAGCAGGAGACAGTCCATCTGTGTAGAGACGTCCTGAACTCAGGTACCATTCAATTTGATCCACCAGAGATCGATCATTCAGTTCATTAAGACAGTGGAACAGGTTAATACTTCTCTCCGAAGAAAGATTCTTATCAATCATCTTCTTGATGTACTCAGCTGTTTTCTGATTGGTTTGTGAACTACTTCCTGTCTGTGTGAGGAGACCTTGTAGAAGACTCTGATTGGTTGGCTGTGAGAGACCCAGGAGAAAGCGGAGGAACATGTCCAAGTGTCCATTTGGACTCTGTAAGGCTTCATCCACAGCAGTCTTGAGAAGGTGTGTTAGTTTAGGTTCTCTTCTGAGAAATTTAGACCACAGTGTTTGTTGTGACAGCAGATTGACTCCAGTGTTGATGAAGGTGTGATGGACATGAAGAGCAGCCAGAAACTCCTGGACACTCAGATGGACAAAACAGAACACCTTGCCCAGGTACAGTCCACTTTCAGAGATCTCTGTGAACATACCTGAGTACACTGAGGCTGATCTCATATCGATCCCACACTCTGCTAGGTCTGATTCATAGAAGATCAGATTTCCTTTCTGCAGCTGCTCAAAGGCCAGTTTTCCCAGAGACTCAACCATCTTCCTGGTCTCTAGACTCCAGTGTTGCTCTGTCCCAGGTCTTCCATCATACTTAATGTTCTTGACTTTTGTCTGAACCACTAGGAAGTAGATGTACATCTCAGTCAGGGTCTTAGGCAGATCTCCTCTCACTGTGGTCTTCAATACGTCCTCCAGAACTGTAGCAGTGATCCAGCAGAAGACTGGGATATGGCACATGATGTGGACACTTCGTGATGTTTTGATGTGGGAGGTGATTGTGTGGGACTGTTCCTCATCTCTGAATCTCTTCCTGAAGTACTCCTCCTTTTGAAGGTTAGTGAACCCTGTGATCTCTGTCACCATGTCAACATACTGAGCAGGGATCTGATTGGCTGCTGCATGTCGTGTGGTTATCCAGAGGCGAGCAGATGGAAGCAAGTTCCCCCTGATGAGGTTCATCAGCAGTACATCTATTGAGGTGGACTTGGTAACATCAGTCAGGATCTGAGTGTTGTTAAAGTCCAGAGGAGGTCGACACTCATCCAGACCGTCAAAGATGAACACGACCTGGAAGTCTTCAAAGATCCACATTCCTGCTTCTTTGGTTTCAGTGAAGAAGTGATGAACGAGTTCCACCAAGCTGAACTTCTCTTTCAGTACATTCAGCTCTCTGAAGGTGAATGGAAATATGAAGTGTATGTCTTGGTTGGCTTTGTTTTCAGCCCAGTCCAGACTGAACTTCTGCGTTAAGACTGTTTTCCCGATGCCAGCCACACCCTTTGTCAGCACTGTTCTGATTGGTTGATCTCTGTCAGGTGGTGTTTTAAAGATGTTTTCAAATGTGATAGCTCTTTCTGGTTTGTATGGTTTCCTGGATGCTGTTTCAATCTGTCTGCATTCATGTTCATGGTTGACCTTTGTAGCCCCTCCCTCTGTGATGTAGAGCTCTGTGTAGATCTGGTTCAGGAGGGTTTTGGGGTTTTCTGGTTTGGTGATGCCCTCAAACACACACTGGAACTTGTTCTTCATGTTACGTTTCAGTGTATGTTGGCATAGCGGCACGCTGGTTTCTAAACATCCAAATGAAAATACATTCTTAAACAAAACAATTAATGCACCTGATAATTTATTTCATGTAGCCATCATAAAGTTCAAAATATTGTTAATTTGTCTGATTCATGCAAACTGTTTACTGGAGACAGACATCTTAGGACAGTAAGTACTAACATTGTTCTGGACAATCATATTTAGTTTTGAGGAATTGTGATTAGATCCATGAAGACCACCATGTACCCATAGACCTGTCCTCACTACAAACCCAGCTTTCTATGTCTAACATCAGGTCTACACACTAAGGTTAGGTTACATCCTCATCAGCCATAACTGACTAGCATCTTCTGCACAGGTATACAGGTTTTGATGAAGAACCTGGATAAACTGAGGAACTGGACACACAGGCAGAGAAGAATTATGGATTACAGTTCTATGGAAACATGCCTCATGAATCATCCATTCAATCTAAACACCTTGAAGCAAGGGAAGAGCTGGAGAATCAATAGGTTAAAACACATATAAAATCTGGATCACATCGGTCCAAACGTAGCCAACACTGCACCACATCTTTACTCACAGCTGTGTTCCTGAATACAGTTCAACCATCATGATCAGGTTTGTAGGCCAGACAACACCATGGTGGTAGACCAATTCCTGGTCCAGAAATTGAGGTTTTCCTGGAAAGCCCTCTAGCATGTCCTGGTTTTGGGACCTCCTTTTAGCTGGACATGAGACCATGGAGACTAACCAGATGGACCATCTCAATTACCTCCTGTTGATGTGGAGGTTTTTGAGGGAGAACCTAAAGGCTCATTTATGCTTGCTTTATGTAAGTAAATAGGTATGATTTCCGTATTCACCATCTGGGTACGCATCTGCAAGCTCCTGGAGAATGGACAGAAAAACACACGTAATGTGCGCAGAGGACAGACAGAACGCTCTGTCCGTATTTGTCTGCGTCTTTAACGTAAAGCATAAATGAGGCTTAATCCTGTACAGGAAACTCATTTCCACCACTTTGATCAATGATCAAAACTTGCAACCATAAGTGAGGGAAGGAATGTAGATTGACCAGTAAATCTTCACCACAAAAGACCAGTAGTTTCCATGTCACTGATGAAACCTCCACTCAAGGCTGCAACTCATCTCCCACCTGAACCAGCCCGCCACCCTTTAATGACTGAAAACCAGGGCTGCAGAATTGGAGGTGCTGATTCTCATCCCATCTGCTTCATAATCTGATGGAAACCACCTGAGTGACAGCTAGAGGTCAAAGTCAATGAAGCTGATAAGACCACTTCATCATGAAGTCACTAAACGGGACACCCTCCACGCACAATCAGACAATGGGCAGCCCTGGAGGAGTCCAACTCATACTGGGAATGATCCCACTAATCTAACATCTAATAACTTAATGTTGACTAAATAAATCTAATCTATACCAAACAAATGTAATAAAATTCAGTATAATGTAATGTAATCTATCCATCCATTTTCTTTCACTTATCCGGGGCCGGGTCGCAGAGGCAACAGTCTAAGCAGGGATGCCCAGACTTCCCTCTCCCCAGACACCTCCTCCAGCTCTTCTGGGGGGACCCCGAGGCGTTTCCAGGCCAGCCGAGACACATAGTTTCTCCAGCGTGTCCTAGGTCTTCCCCAAGAACTCCTCCCGACGGGACATGGGCCTCCCCAGGGAGGCGTCCAGGAGGCATCCGAAACAGATGCCCGAGCCACCTCAGCTGGCCCCTCTTGATGTGGAGCAGCAGTGGCTGTACTCCGAGCTCCTCCCTTGCGACTGAGCTCCTCACCCTATCCCTAAAGGTGTGCCCAGCCACCTGACGGAGGAAACTCATTTCGGCCGCTTGTATCCGGGATCCTGTCCTTTTGGTCATGACCCAAAGCTCATGATCATAGGTGAGAGTAGGAATGTACATTGACCAGTAAATCAAGAGCTTCGCCTTTTGGCTCAGCTCCTTCTTCACCACGACAGACCGATACAATGTCCGCATCACTGCATACGCTGCACTGATCCGCCTGTCAATCTCACGTGCCATCCTTCTTCCACTCGTGAACAAGACCCCGAGATACTTAAACTCCCCCACTTGGGGCAAGGACTCCCCACCGACCTGGAGAGGGTAAACCACCTTTTTCCGGTCGAGAACCATGACCTCGGATTTGGAGGTGCTGATCCTCATCCCACTCGCTTCACACTCGGCTGCAAACCGCCCCAGTGCATGCTGAAGGTCCAGGTTTGATGAGGTCAGCAGGACAACATCATCTGCAAAAAGCAGCGATGAAATTCTGTGGTCCCCAAACCAGACTCCCTCCAGCCCCTGGCTGTGCCTAGAAATTCTGTCCACAAAAATTATGAACAGAAGCAGTGACAAAGGGCAGCCCTGCCAGAGTCCAACATGCACCTGGAAGAGGTCTGACGTACTGCCGGCAATGCAACCAGACTCCTGCTTTGGTCATACAGGGACCAGACTGCCCTTAACAGAGGGCCCTGGACCCCATACTTCTGAAGCACCCCCCACAGGACACTGCGAGGGACATGGTCAAACGCCTTCTCCAAATCCACAAAAAACATCTGGACTGGTTGGGCGAACTCCCATGAACCCTCAAGCACTGGATGGAAGGTGTAGAGCTGGTCCCCTTCTTGAAAACGGGGACCACCACCCCGGTGTGCCAATTCAGAGGCACTGTCTCCGACTGCCACGCAATGTTACAGAGATGTGTCAACCAAGACAGTCCCTGCACATCCAGAGATTTAAGGTACTCAGGGTGAATCTCGTCCACCCCCGGTGCCCTGCCACTGAAGAGCTTGCCCACCACCTGGGTGACTTCAGCTTGGGTGATGGATGAGTCTGCCTCTGAAACCTCAGCCTCTGCTTCCTCCACAGAAGACATGGCAGTGGGATTGAGGAGATCCTTGAAGTATTCCTTTCACCGCCTGACAACATCCCCAGTCGAGGTCAGCAGCTCCCCACTTCCACTGTAAACAGTGTTGGTGGTGCACTGCTTTCCCCTCCTGAAGCACCAAACAGTTTGCCAGAATTTCCTCAAGGCCGACCAATAGTCCTCCTCCATGTCCTCCCTGAACTCCACCCAGACCCAAGTTTTTGCTTCCACAACCACTCGGGCCACAGCACGCTTGGCCTGCTGGTACCCATCAGCTGCCTCGGGAGTCCCACGAGCCAACAAAGGCTCGATAAGACTCCATCTTGAGCTTGACAGCATCCCTTACTTCTGGTGTAATGTAATCTAAATTAATCTAAACTAATTTGATCTAATCGAATCTAAATGAAGCTAAACCAAACTGAACTAAATGTAATGTAATCTAATCTTAACCACAGATTGACCAGTTAACCTTTTAAGGTGCATGGCTATGGATGGCAAGAGGAAGAACCTGGAGAGAACCCACATAGACAAGAGAAAACTAAACTAAAATCTAATCTTATTTTGCCTGATCTAATCTGAATTAAACTAATCTTAAATGTATCTAATCTAAACTAATTTAATCTATCTATCTATCTATCATAAATTAAACAAATCTAAATTTATCTAAACTAATCTCAAAAGTAATCTGAACTAAACTCATCTAAACTAATTCACACTAATCAAATATATATTAATGTAATAAAACAAATCTAATCTACTCTAAACTCATCAGCTCTGCACTAATATAATCTACTTTTATCTAATCTATAAACTAATCTAATATAATCTAAATGTATCTAAACTAATTTAATCTATACTTATCTAATGTAACTATTTAATGTAATCTCTAAACTATCTTAATTTAAATTAAATTAATCTCTAAATTACATGAAACTAAACTGTAATGTAATGTAATCTAATCTCATTGTTAAACTTCTTACTAATTTGCAGTTGCTCTGCCAGATCCTCCTGTTTCATCTTCTTCAGGAAATTCACTGTGATCTTCAGAAAAGCTTTACTGCTGCTCCTCTGCTCCTCATCTTCAAGATTACTCTCTAAGCATTCTGGGTAATCTGGACTAGTGCAGACCTTGTGCAGTTTCTTCAGCTCCTTCTTCACGAAGCTAATAATGATCCCCTCAAGAAGCTGGAACACATCAACATCAGAGTTCCAGAGGTTTGTTTCCTCCCCAGAAGCAGCATCTGTTTGTTCATCTACTCCTATGAAGGTGGACTCCAGGTCCGTTTGATGCTGTTGAAGACTCTGATGTCTAAGAGGCTCTGAGCTCTGCTGAGAAACTCTGTGGAGAACAAATAAAACTTTACACCACACAAGAACTCTGTGGAAGCTTCAGTTTTCAGAAGATCCAGGTGAGGACTCAAGGTGTTTTTTGTTGTTTTGTTTTGTTTGTTTGTTTTTTTTTTACCTTAAATGAGCTGGGTGTTCACTTTGGAAATTCAGAGGTTCAGACACAGACCAGTCATCTGTTATGGACACAACACTGGGTTCAGATCCACTTCCACATCCAGGTCCAGGTTCAGCAGGATGTAGCCTGAGCTTGTTCTCAGACCTTCAACACAAAACAGAGCTCTGACTGTGACAACGGTGACATGATGAAGGTTTAATGGAAACTTGAATATCAGAGTAAAACAAGGAAAACAATCATTTCAAAAACCAATAAAAACAACTGTAAAAAGTAAAAAATTAAACATAATATGTATCTCCATATGGAATCTGTAATAAGTATAATAAATGTAATGGAAATAAAATCAGCCCATTGTGTGTGTGGTTGTTTCTTACCGTTCAATGTTGAACATTAGAGGGCTCGATTTGTTGAACATTAGAGGGCTCGATTTGGACTGACCGCTTCTCATGGACATGGATCTGGATCCAGGAGAAACAGGCCTCTGAGACTGAAACCTGAAACACCACAAACAGAAGATTAAAGAATGACAGGAGAATGATGGAACACCTCAAACACATCACACAACATCGTCCATCAGATGTGGATCAGATGGAGAACACAGCTCATGTTACAGTGAATGAAACTCCAACAGTGTGAATCTACAGGCCGATAGTGATGACTGGAATGATGGGTGAAGAACCCAGACTCTGAACTGACCTCTGACCTTCAACCTGGTTCTCATGTTCAGCATGCAGAGAATTTTCAGAGGGGAGGGGTCCGCTGTCTGAGTTCTGACCCTGGTTCATATCTGAAATTCCACCTGGACACAAACAACACCATTAGAACTGGACTAGAACTCAAAGGTAACGTGGTAACAACAGCCCATTAAGCCCTGATGATGGGGGTGTGGCTTCAGCGACAAGGAGTAGATTAATTCCATGTTGTATTCAACTCCATGTTGTTGTGTAACTGAAGATGGTTGTTGTCATCCAACCAGTTCTATGGCATTTTTTGAGGCTCAGTATCTGAGAACCATAGCACTGAGAATCTCACTGAATGAAATCAAACCTTTACAAGTGTTCATGGATCAGAGTGTTGGTTCCATCAGGACCTGAAAAACCAAGAACACTGACCCACATATTTTTCTTTTTTTCTCTTTTGACCTTTATTTGTCCAGATAAGAGTCCCATTGAGGTCGAGATGTCTTTTTCAAAAGCGACCTGGCCAAGAGGTATAAACAGATAATACTAATCAATTAAAACAAACAGTAATACAGTAATAACAGAAAAGGCAGATAGTTTTTTAAGTGTAATTTTCAAAGTGCAAAATGTAGTTGAGGTCACAGAAAATTTAACACATTGTAAATTGTACACCCTACACTATTATGAAGACATATTGCATTAATCCAATGGAGTATAATTTTTCTTTTTCTTTTCTCTTTGTTTCAGTGCTCCCAGTGGTGTATGTGTACTGCATGTCAGAGTGTTTGTCCAATCAGATTTCACCATCATGTGTCACCAAGTAAATGAAATCTGCCTTGAGGCTCAGAATCAACAGTGCAGCCTCTGGACATAGTAACGTGAATGTAAGGCTATTATATTCCAAAATTACTAATATATCCTAAAATATTGGTCCTACCAACTTGCCGTTTTCGCAACTGTCTTCCTTGACCAAAAATACATAAGTATGCCAAACTGCAGCAGTCAGCTCTTTCCGTATTTTGTGTGAATCCTCAGACGCACGTATGTGCACACCTGTTGATTTGACCAATCAGATTTCATGTTGGCCACACGGTGGTGATCTAGGAGTGGTCAAAAACGTGGGCATTTGATTGGATGGTCAAAGAGTGGACTAACTATAACCCTAATCTATTGGTTTAGATTTAATATCTGTTTTCTACCCACATTGGCGGACAGAGGAGAAGAAACTGATTTAGTTGAGACTAAAAAATAAGCAGTATTTTAGGGAGTATAATGTACTTTATGAACATTTGTATATTTTTGTCATTTTCCTCAGTAAACATTGCTGATTGTTCTTCAGATGGTGTACCTGGCTGTGGTTAAAGGAGATCTGCTGAGTTGTGTTCATTGGTTTCTTACTTTAGTATTGACACTAATTCTCTCCTCCCGGGACCTCGGGGCCGACCCAGGACACACTGGAGAGATTATATCTCTCGGCTGGCCTGGGAACGCCTTGGGATCCCCCTGGAGGAGC
>JAPQRP010000001.1:34186405-34196476 GCA_037367295.1 Apogon hyalosoma
AGTCTGGGCTTCACTGCTGAGGCTGCTGCCCCCGCGACCCGGACCCGGATAAGCGGATGAAGACGAGTACGAGTACTAATTCTCTCCGTCAAATACTTGTCTGTGAAGACGCGTTCTGGTACATTGCAGGTTTTTTCCTTTCATGAAAGTGCACAATAATACAATAGATAATTGGCATACAAATTGCTAGCCTCAGCATAATTGCCCAAGTCATATTTTTGGCCATATTGTGATATCTGTGTGACTTTACTCTCCTAACACTGCGGTTTCATTTTATGTAGATATCACACTTATATGCTATGAGGCTAACGTCTCTGGTAATATTTACTCTTTGTTTGGTTTTGAACATAACGAATAATGTTTCCAGTTCTATTAGCTCTTAAAGTTCCAATAACTTTATACATAATATATTGGTATGTTCTCGAAATCCAGCTTTATGAATGATTCTAATGGCTTTTTTCTGTAATAAAAGCAGTTATATTGCTGACATATGTGTTACTCCACATTTCTACACAATGACTAAAATAAGGAAGTATAACTGGACAAGTACAACATGCTCATTATATTGTAATGTAAAACATTCTTAACTTGGCTCAAAATAAAAACTTGGATACCTTTTTTAATATTGTTAATATAATATGTGAGATTTCCATATAAATTTTTCATCCATTATAACCCTCAAAAATCTAATTTATTGCAAAAACCATGATTTTTTTTTTTTTTCAAATATAACAATAACTTATTTCATCAAACCAAAATTTAAGTTTCATTTTCAATGTTTTCAGTTTTTAAACATTATTAAACATTTGTATCATCTGCAAACAAAACAAACTACAACAATTTTGAAAACTCACTAAAGTCATTATTATTTAAAATAAACCATTTAAGCCCCAAAACCAAACCTTGTGGGACCCCACTCTCAGTCTTCACACATTTTGATGCAACTTGTCTGTTGTGCAAATAGCTGGTTAGCTATTTAACCAAATCGCAGAGAAACCAGAGAAGAAGAGTTAATAACACAAAGCAGGAGGCATAAACTGACAAACAGTCAGATGAAAAACAGAGGTGGAGTCGACACAGGAACATTTACTGACTCATAAATAGCATAAGGTAATAATAGATTTAATTACACGGTATGACTTAATTTATAGATGATTCTTTGGTATCGGTTCAAAGAAAAGAAGGAGCATTGTCCCATATTCTCTACATTTTTTCAGACATGGACTCTTGTTAAACATGGATGAAGGTCTTTCTATTTCCTGTTAAAGATCTGTGAGTTAATAATAGTTAATAATTGGATGTATAGTGCCACTCATCCAGAGCAGATGAAATATTAACCACAGTTCGATCAAATGAAACATTAATACAACAGAATTAAAATGATTAAAACAGCTAAATTTCTGTCTGAGTCATAGATTTTCTTCTGGTTCAGATCATTTTATTTACACTTTTTATTTATTATTTTTGTGTTTTATTCGACGTCGTTGATCTGAATCTCATTAAATCTGTCACAGGAAACTTTGATTATATACAGTATATGTTCTTGTGTTTATTACATATATGACAAAAAATGTTTCATAATGTTCTCACTGTGGCTTTATAGCTTTTCTTAGTTTTTATTTAACTTATTACTTTTATTTTTTCATAGAGCAAAATGCTAAATGTAGCAGTAATTTGTTGTTTACTGCATTGCTCTGGCATCATATAATGTACTGACACGAAAACACTGATATTTCTTTGTTTTAGACAAGTTTTAATTTATTTGTTTTTTATTATTACCTTTTGAGATAAAATACTGCTGAAGTTTTGTGATTCTTGAACAAAGATCATGTCTGAACAGGAAAAACACAGTGAAGATTTTTCCGATTGTGCGAATCAGTTTTTCTGGTATTTTGTGGCTTTGTCTTGTTGATTTGCAGATATAAAATCCTCAGGTTAAACTCTGTATCTCTGGTAGTTTGAGGATAAAGTAAAAGATGAAAAATCTGTGTTCAGTCCTTGGTGTTGCAAATTAATAAACATCATTACTAAAGTAAGAAACCTATGAACACAACTCAGCAGGTCTCCTTTAACCACAAAACACACATTAACTGTGGTTGAACAGTCTCTACAGAACAGAATGGGATCACAGGGACCCAGTTCTTTACAGAGTCTCACCTGTTGGTGCACCTTCAGATCGCTCCAGGTCCTTGGATCTTCATCTGTTGATTAAATCCTCCTCGTCCTCATGTCCTGGAGCGTCTGTAACGACAACAAAGATTCACATCCTCAAAACATCAGACACAAAAACAAGAGATGAGTCAAAACCAGTCTGACCTGGTTCAGACCCATGGACCTGATGGTGCAGGTCCACAGTCTGTCCACAAGGAGGTGCTGATGGATCATTACACTAAGAGTCAGGGAGGATGGAGCTGGATGAACAGAAGAACCAAGACAGGCCAAATTCAGATCTGCAGACAGACGACATTTGTTTCAGGATGTCTCGAGTCGATGTTCTGAACTCTATGTATTCTGCTTTGGATGTGGTCCTCCTGCGTCTGGTTCTTGTGTTGAAGTTTCAGAATTCCTCCTCCGAGTTCCTCTTGTGATGTTCCACATTGTTTCAGTTTTGTTCAGGTGGTTTCCAACCGTCTCTGACAGTCGAGTTCTTGGGATGTTCTCGTTGAGGCTTGTGAAATGCATTAGATGTTTGTTGAAGTTCTGATAAATGCTCCCTGGATGGATTTAGGTTGTTCTTGGGTGTTTTGCAGGTCTCAAGTCTCTTCTATAGTCTCAGTATTGCCACATGTTCTTTGACTGTTCTTTAAGTAATGGTTCTCATCTTCTCAGGAATGTTTCAAGTTCTTCTGAAGGTTTTTTCAGATGGCCACCACATCGTCCAGTGTTGATGTTCTGAAAATGGATATTGACCAGGTTCTCATGTTTTTATATTGTTGATATTTTTCTTCACTAGTTCCAAAGGCTTCCAATGGACTGGAAATAAACCATGTTCTCTGAAACATTTTGGAAGGACTTTCAGATACATCATGTGTTAAGACAATGATAAAGACTTGGTAAGTTGTTGGTAAGTGTATGAGTCCGTGTACATCATGGTCATCAGATTTCCATTTTGATAATAAATGAGACAGAAAATTCATTGTATTCTGTTGTTTGTCATAAAATTGAAAAAACAAAAAACGACTCTTTAATTGACTTCAGGTGCTGTGGAAAATGAAAGATTAGAATTGAGAAAAAAGTTGTTTGTTTTCCATACCCATTTTGCCATAGGTAGGTCTTTTATAATGACCCAGAAGACATTTTCCCCAAGTTTTCCCTGCAGGACCCACAAAATTACAGAAGATGGTTCTAGTTCAGATTTGTTAGGTGCAAGAAGATGGCTTTAGATCAATATTCTGATTTTATCATCCTTTTGGAGTCTGTGTGCATTTTGGCCATTTTTTAATACTTTGTGTCTCCGATGCACGCTCCACGCTCAAATTGCACATCATTTTTCAGACAACAGACGCACAAAACAAAAACCAGCTACACTCCACACTCACACTGCACTACTAATTATAAACTCATAAGCTGTAACATGGACACAGTATGATCTAGACAGATAAAAATGTTTAAGCACATGTAAAATAATTGAAAGTTCCTTTCTGTAATCTCTGTAAAGTTTCATTATGCACATTTACAGTTTTTTTAAATAATAAATATGCTTTAAAAAATTCAAGTCCGATTTTCCTGTTTCTGGATTCACTTCCGCTCACTCATCTGTATTCAGTCTGCTGCAGTTCTGTGTCTGAGTCCATAAAACACATCTAGTTGTCATTTTACCACTTTAATATGATGATACAGTATAGAGGAAGAGGATGGAGCTGATAAGTTACAAGCATTAAATAAATGAGAAAATAAGGAAGATTGGTGCTAGCAAATGTTAGCATCTTAGCAAATTAGTGCCTATTGCATCTGCTTAACAGGATCTCAATGCATTTTCTTGATCTATAATAAGGTTTTTATGAGGTTTTTCCACATCTTCATACTTAATATGTTGTTTCTCCTACTCAGACAAGTCATTGTCTTTGGCCCACAAGAACCAAAAGAAAGTGTCAGCAGTCATTTTCAATCTCTTACTTTAAAAGCTAAAAACCAGGTTAGAAATCTAGGGGCAATAATGGACTCATGCCTAAACTTTAACAGCCACATTAAATCAATGACATCATTAGCCTTTTACCATCTCAAAAATATTGCAAGAATCAAAGGTATACTGTGCAAACCAGACAGGGAGAGACTTATCCATGCATTTATCTCTAGCAGGTTAGTCTGCTGTAATGGCCTTCTCACTGGAGTAGACTTTCTAAATGAGCTGTAAACAGTGTTGCCATTGCCATCTCCTCAGTAAGGACAGTAGCTATTGGCCATTCTAAAAGTTTCTAACAGATGCTTATGGTGTTTAAATTGCACACTCGGTAATACCTCCCCTCATCCTTCTTCTTAAAATTTGATTTGCAGCTGGGGGGGGGGGTTCTCCATAAGAAGCGTGACGTACCTTAGTTCAGAAGATGGGGGGGGGGGTGATGGGAGGCTACTGTGACACTGACCGCCTGTAAATTAAGGGTGGGTGATACTGACAATTTTGGTATTGATCCAATACCAAGTAAATACAGGGCTAGTATCGCCGATACTGATATTTTTTACTTGGCATGTCATGATCAATGATCACTGAATAATTTTGTGCTGTTTACACAGACTTGGAGAAGCTGCACTCACATGAACTCTGAAGAAATTTTGAGTAATTTGCTGGACGTATAGAAGAGAAACTGGAACTAAAGTATCAATTTCATCACGATAGTATTGATCCAATACCAATACTCACCTTGGTATCAATACTTTCGATATTTAGATCGATACGCCCAGCCCTACTGTGAATGCATTTGGATGGAGATCAGTTATGCAGGACAATATGTGCTTTCATGTCACAGTCTCCAAAATGCCATAAAAATCTCCAGTACCACCACAAAAAAATAAAAATAACTGCTAAATTAGCTGCTAGTTGCTTTTGGAAAAAAAAAGTCACCAAGGGGGTCTGAAAAGTCACCAGATTTAGCAACAAAGTTGCTAAGTTGGCAACACTGGCTGTAAGACAGCTGCAGTACATCCAGAATGCTGCTACTCGGGTCCTGACCAGAACCAGGAAGTACGACTATATTAGTCCAGTGCTCAGGTCTCTGCACTGGTTTCCTGTCACTCAGAGAATAAATTTTAAAACAGCTCTGCTTGTGGCCAAGTCTCTCCATGGTCTAGCACCAAAGTACATCTCTGACATGTTGGTCCCATCTGGAACCCTGAGGGACAGGAACAGCGTTTTTTGAGTGTATAATTAATGAGTAGTGCAGTGAATGTGTACTGTATTAGTTTTTGTTTTGTGCGTCACAAAGTATTAAAAAATGGGAAAAATACACTCCAACTCCACAGGACTAATACAATCTGAAAACTGATTAAAGACATCCTCTTGCACCTAACAAATCTGAACTACATTGTCTTTGGTTTCATTAGTCCCGTGGAAAAACACCATTCTCTGGGTCATTAAAAAAAGACCTACCTACAGCAAAATGGGAATGGAAAAGGAACATATTTCTCAATTCCAATTTTACATTTTCCACAGCACCTGAAGTCAGAGTTGTTTCGTGGGGTTTTTTTTGTATTTTATGGTGAGCAACAGGAAACAAGTCCTTTTTTGGTTACCGATTTTAAACAAAATGCAGGTTTTCTGCAGGACTTTTTCCCTTTTTTTTTTTTTATTTCAAAATGGAAATCAGATGGCTGTAACAAACATGGACCATTGTTTCAGATGGTGGACTTGTGGCATTTGTCCAACCTGTTTTAGTGCAGACGCAGAACTCAACAACCGGACGTTAGCAACAAAAACCTGAAACACCTCAGGCAGCATCTGTTTAACATCTAGAACAAATCTTCATTTTCAGAGCTCATAGTATAGCCTTAATACTTGGCCACAGGGGGACAAAGAAGACGATAGGAAACACCTCAGGGCACATTAGACTTTGGCCACTAGAGGTCACTGTTGACCACTGGTGTGGAGGTAAACCAAGTTGTCCAGGGGTAAGAAAAAAAACCCAAAACCTAAGGTTGTAAAATAAAATCCTCTGGAATTGCATTGGCTTTTAGTGATTGAAAAATAAAATTCACATGTTGGTTTTAGTATTTTTTTTAACATTAAATTAACAAATGTTCTTTAAAGTAATTTACAGATTTGATATTAACTGTACATCATTTACATTCTCATTCATCTGTGGTGTTTCATTAACTTCAGGTCTGTGTTTTCAGGTCGTGGTCAGTTTCCGTTGAATATTTTGGTATCGGATGAGCTCCTGTTCTGAAATCGATGGATGGAAGTTCTCCAGAGCGGTTGCAAAGTCATCCATCGACACCAGGAGCTGAGAATCCTCTGAATCCAGACCTGAGGAGGACGAGGAGACCAGAGAACCTAAACCACATCGAACTAAACCCAGTTTAACCAAGTTCATGGAGAATATTTGTATATTCATGTTAAATTCTCCTGTGATGTTTCCTTACGTTGGTCGATGAGTGCGATCTTCCTCTTGATGGCAGCCGTCATGGCGTCTGAACACAGAGCGTAGAGATCGGCACCGGTCATATGACAAGGGCAGCGCTCCAGAACCTCCTGCAGGTTCACGGTGGAGTCCAGATGGAACCTGAGGAACCGAAAACATTAAATATTGTTTATTAATTTAATAAAGAATTTTTTTACAACAGTGAAGGGATGGAAACAGATCAGAACTCAGAACAGAGTTTACATTTAACAAAAACTAGAGCATACAATAATCTTACACAGAATTAAAGGTTCTTTTCTGTTTAAATGTGTTCTTACTTCCGGACGATTGCCTGAAGAACCTGCAGCTGAGAATCTCGATCCTCATTGATTCCAACGTAGACTAGTTTATCGAACCTGAAGGAGACACAGATCCATTAATTGACTGATACAGCATCTGCTGTTCATGTTTTTGTCTCGACCCAGAACAAACATCTCAGAACCAGAACCAGAATCTAAAGTAAATCATTTATTTCTGAGTCAATTTCATCCAGAGTCTAGACTAAACCAACAATGATGCAGGTTCAGGGTCATTCTGAGGTCAGGGGTGTGGCTGTGTGACCTCTGACCTTCCGGGCCTCAGCAGCGATTGGTCGAGCAGGTCTGGACGGTTTGTCGCTCCGATGACAAACACACCAGCAGTTGAGTGCAGAGCATCGAGTTCGGCCAGAAGCTGCGACACCACCCTGTGAGAAGGTTTCACTGGGGTCAGAGTTCAGAGGTCAGCTCATCTGGGGTCAGTGCAGGTACACACTCACCTGTCCATCACACCTCCAGAGTCTCCACTGCGCCCCCTGCTGGGGGCCAGAGAGTCCAGCTCATCGAAGAAAACTACGCAGGGCGCAGCTGAGCGTGCTCTGTTGAACACTAAACAAAAGACTGATTTTAATAAGAGGCAGCACTGAGGACAATTCAATAAAGTTACAACCAGTTAAACCCATTACACCTTCTCTGATGTTCTCCTCACTCTGACCCACGTACATGTTGATGAGCTCTGGACCTTTAACACTAGAGGACAAACAAGAAGTCAGACCCGAATGAACACATTTTAGGATGCTGTGTTGTGGAAGTCCATTGGTCTGGACCAGGTGTAGATACAGATACTGAATAAATGATGTCAAAACGGAAAATGTGATGAGTAGAAGGGCAAATTTCCATGTTAAAGATCTTCAAGTATTGATGAAGTACTAGTACTTTGTTCCTTCCTGTGGTTGCAGGACAGGACCATGCAGGACTACATTTACAACAAACATCTCCACCTGTGCTGATGAAGACCACAGTGCTCCTACCTGAGGAAAGTCATGGAGCACTCTGTGGCGACAGCTTTGGCCAGCAGGGTCTTTCCAGTCCCGGGTGGTCCGTACAGCAGGACCCCGGTCCGGTTCAGACCCAGAGAAAGGAGCTCCGGATGCTGCAGAGGGAGCTGCACCGTGTCCAGGATCTCCTTCTTCACCTCCTGCAGACCTCCGACATCTTCCCACCGAACATCTGGGATCTGAGTCAGACAAAACCGGGATCAGGTTCAGGACAGTGCTCAGAGTCCAGAAGATATGGTTCTAGATCTGACCTGGACTACACAGACTCGCCTTGGGGGCTCCAACGGCTTTGGACTGGACCTCCTGTAGGGTCTGCAGAGCCGAAAAGAAGTCCTGGTTCCGAACAGTGACTCCGCTGGAGCACAGATCCTTCTCAGTCCGACCAGAACTAAACACAGAACAGGATGTTAATCAGAACTCTGTTCTGGATGAGCAGCAATGACACGGATCTGAAACGTTCTTACCAGATCTCGACCAACCTCCTGCAGGAGGCACGACCGGCCTCAGACACCAGAGCACTAAGACCACCAAGAACCAGACCCTAAAAGGAGAGGAGGAGGAGGAAGAAGAGAAGAGGGAAGAGGAGGAGGAAGATAATGAAGATGAGGAAGAGGATGACGCGTAAAAACATAGTCTCTATATAATGACTTGAGGTGGTTCATTAGCTGCTGCTAGGTTCTGTACTGGTTCAGTACCGCTGTGAGTTTGGCGACCCTCCCCAGGTCGACATCCCTCCCGAGGTGGATTCCTCGGCTTAGACTTGTCAACATGGCTCGTCTCTGCTCCTCAGTGGGAGTGTCCAACTCCACCTGGTGGATAAATGCTGCCATGGCACCTGCAGACAGGTCCCGGGGTCTGCGGATGGTCGCCACCACTGCCACCCTGTGAACAGAAGAGAACGTCAACCTTCAGCCCTATCAGAGACCAGCTATGAAGTCCATTAACTCTGTTACCTGCTGGGGGCACTATGGAGCAGCTGGCACAGTGCAGCCTGGACCCTGCCGTCCTCATCTGTGCCCCCCCGGGGACACAGCAGGACCTGTAGGTTCTGGAGCAGCAGGATACAGGGCTGCAGAACCTCGGCCCGATGAAACACAGACGACAGCTTTGATTCAGAGGCAGCAGGAGTATCAGCGCACAGAGACACCGAGTCCACCTGCATAGGTAAGAACAGGGAGTAAAACCACTGACACTGAGTCCCTTTGTGAGCTCATGGTGGAGTCATACCTTCAGCAGGTGGAGGTGGAGTCTGCGACTGGCAGCACTGACCACCGTCCCTTTACCACTTCCTGCTGGACCATGAAGGAGGATGGTGCAACTGGACAGACACCTGGGAAAAGACAGACACCTGATCACATGACAACGCACCTGCCGCAGACCGTCATCTAAACAAGTCATGATCTAACACCACATTTACACCAAATGTTAAGATGTGGTTTAATCAGACAATTCAGGCCCTTCATATTGCTGTTCTTGTTGTCATTCAGGTTCAGGTGAGTTACCTGTGGTTCAGGTGAGGGCTGATGATGCTGCAGATGGTCTCCACAGTCTTGCCGAGTCCTGGAGGATTCAGGCTACTCCAGAGTGTATCTCCGCCCACCAAGAGGCAGGGGGTGGGGCTGTTGGTGGGAGGTCCCTGGGGAAAAAAACTAAAGGTCACAGGTGAAAATATTTGAGTCCATAGGAATTCACTGATTTCTGAGATCATCTTGTCCACTTCTTTAAATGATCAAAGTTCAAAATGTCCGACATCATTAAACACATCGTGAACCTGAAGGCAAAGACAAACCCTGGGAGAACGTCAGGAAAACTGATGCGCAATGAGACACCTGACTCAAGTTTAAGACAATTAACTAATTGCTCAGCTCAGTTTAGAATCTATTTGGTAGCCTGAGGTCAGAGGTCAAAGTTCACCAGATAGAGAGAGGTGTGCAGTCTATCGGCCAGATGAGCTGCTGCTGCTGCTCCTCCTCCTTCTTCTGTTACTGGCAGACACACCCTCTGCACTTTGAAGCAAAGAACTGGACACCTGGCAAAGGTCAAACGGACTGATCAAAATCAACATTATCTTCAGTGAGACTTAACTTTAAACTGGGTTTGACTTTAGAACCAGGTTCTGTCTTTCTTTGGAGATCATACAAT
>JAPQRP010000001.1:34204611-34221008 GCA_037367295.1 Apogon hyalosoma
CCTGTGTTTAAAAAAAGAAACGCTGCCAGTTAGATATAGGCCTATATTTGATAACTTTCTGTGATTCACTCAATCACTGACTATGTTCTGTGGCAAATGCCATGCAGTTCTATAGTTCTGACTGTATAATAATACATTCTGTGGCTACCCATTTGTTTTTCATGCAGACCCAAATGCTGCTTGAATTGACAGTTTTCTCTTGATGATTATTGGACTTTAGTTCAGATTTAACCCCCTTTTCCATAAAAAAACACTAGTTATAAATGGCACGTGCACAGTAGGACCCCCCCCTCAACTGGCCAATGCAGTGATTATTTTTCTGCAGATTTTCAAACGGGGGGCATGGCACCAAGGGTGCTGGTAGGTAAATCCATTGAACACGAATGGGAGAACATCCAGTTCCAGCTCAGTTTTAACCCTCTGCTGCCCCAGTCTACAAACTGAGAATTGCACCAGTAGGAGAACGAGATACAGTGATGAACCTGATGAAAACTAGATAATAATCACACACCTTCAGTCCAGACTTTTTTACAACTTTTCTCAACATGAGTTGGATTTAGTTCCTCAGTCTCTTAATTCTATAACAATGATGGTGATGTTCCTGGTCAACAGGTAAAGTCGCCTTTATGCAGCTCGCCGACCTGCTCAACATCGAGGTTATCACTCTCAAGTCACGACCACACCCCCTTCAGGGCCTATGTCCTGCCCTCTACCTGTCAGCGCCAAGCCGCCTCCTCTGCCAACTGGTGCAACACAGGTGAGGCTCGGTTCAGCAGGTTCTTTAGACGCAATGGTCCAGTTCTAACAGCAGGTTTCTTCTGTCAGGGCCTTCGTGATCACGTACGACCTGATCATCCTGGTGAACGCTGTCTTCATCGGCCTGGACGAGGAGAACCAGGTGATTGCCAACTCGGAGTGGGCATTCCTGTCACTGTACCTGCTGGAAATCCTGCTGAAGCTCTATGTCTTTGAGCCCCGAGGCTTCTTTTCCAAACACAACTTCTGGAACTGGTGAGGCCTCTCACACACTCGCATCAAATGAGACCAGGGAATTGTGGGTAAAGATGAGGAGGAGGTGAAGAGTTTTAACCCTGGTCTTTTTGCTGCATGTTTTGTAATTTGTATTAGTTTTAGAGTATATAAGAAGGTTCTCATTACATTTAAAATGTAAAACCTCATCATTGGTTCTGATTGGTTCCACTGGGTAACATTATCATTTATTCAAATAAATTAAAACACATTAACAAATTAAATTTTAATGTGTATTTAATATGTTATTTTACTGGATTTTTTTAGTTTCCAGAGAATTAAAAAAAAAATTTTTTCAGTAGATTCTGTTGTTTATGATCACCTTTTCTCACATTTATGACATATTTTTTCTTCAGTGGATGCAGACAATGACAGTGAATGAAAAGTCAGAAATGTTTTGATAGTTTTTCATTTATCTTGTTTTATTTAATCAGCTGAGATGAGACAGAATAAATGATAAAAACATTCGCATCCATCAAATGTCAGAAAGAATCAGTGACTGAGAAATGTTTAGCGTTTTTGTGATAAAACCTAAAAATTAATGTGATAAAAGTGATATCAGGAACCTGCAGAGGAATTTAACATCTAACATCTACCAGTCCAGTTGAAACCCACTGAAACTCTGATCATGTCACGTTCCACACAGCCTTTCCACGGCTCAGATTATAAGCTGGAGGTATGTTCTTCATGATATTCTTCAAAGTCTGGATGATCACGAGGTAAAGCCACCCTGTGCTCTGGTCACCGATGGTAAAAGATCTTCACAGGGTCATGAAGGTTGATCCCGAATCTAATTGACTTTCAGTCCATAAAACCTAGATGAATCCAGAGCACAGACAAGGGTTTTACCTTTGGGAGCAGCTTCAGTGTAAAACAATCCCAGAACCTGTGTCCAGAAGTCCAGACCCAGAGGTCAACATCTACCAAAACCTGAACACAAGAAGTAAAAACTGAGCAGAAACCAAATGCTTCCTCCATGTTTGATGTTTCAGTCACTGTTCATCCAGCAGATGGCGCTGCAGGACACCAGCTGTTTTCTGGTCATCGTTTTCATTTCTCCTGGTTTCTGGTGTTTCCTGGACTTCCTGGACCTTCTGGGCCTGAAGTCAGACTTGTTAGCTGCAGCTTCTTTCTCCTGGGTTGTTTTTGCTGTTTGACGCCCCCTGCTGGTCAGCGCTGGGTTTGCAGTTGATGCGGTTTCTGCTTTTGCATCTATATAACATCGAATAAATATGTTCGTCTTCTTAATTTCACTATTTTTTCCAGGTTCGACACCATCATCGTTGTGTCGGCACTTGTTGCCACTGTGGTCAACTCGGCGGTTAAATCAGGTGAGTGAGTGGTGTGATGTCATCAGCACCGGTGACGTCAGGTTAAATGTGACATTGTGCTCTGTCTCCTCAGCAGATGGTTACAGCAGCCGCCAGATCCTGGACATCGTTTTCATCCTACGGGTCCTGAGGCTGATCCGGGTCGTTGATAGCATTCAGAGGTAGAGGCAAACCCCCCCCCGACATTCACAATGAAACACAGAAAACAGTTTAGACAAATTTAAATACATAAAACTGGCTTGTACTTTTCAAGTGAAAATCAAGTGAAGATGTTTTTCAGTCTGGTTGTGGGTGGAGATGTTGTCCTGTGTCATCGGGAGCTGGATGAAACTGTCCATGTCTACCTGTAGAAGTTCACCAGGAGGTTCTCTGACGACTCCTCTTATGTTCCTCCCTGATGACAGTGCATTTGTATAAGTCCAGGAGGGTCTTCAGTGATCAGGACCATCTCCACTTCTCCACCACCAATGAGCACTGGTTGTGGATGGTGGTTTTGCCCTTCTTCCTGAAAACCACTTGATGAATAAAAATGATGAACAAAAGGATGACCTGGCCCTGAACTGATTACCTGCAAGAGGGAGGCTAGTATCATGTGTTTAGTTGTGAGAGACAACCAAGCAGGACATGTACCAAAGGTGTTGGGTGAAGCCACATGGTACATGAAGTGAGCGTCTAACGGTACATGCTGTTGGGGGTTGTACAGGGTAAGCGCCTCATAGAGGCTGAGAGTGATAGACAAGTACACATATAAAAAAAGGTATAATATCTGGCCTTGGACACCATTAGAAAATGTCACGATGACCTAATGGTGGAAAAGTACTGAAAAGATGACCAAAATGAAAGGAGGAGGTCAGGGACAAAGGATTACACGCCCCAGGCCCCAGAAAAAGTATAAAAGTGAGGATATTCACAGTTGGACCTCAGACCATTCCCAGGGTGTCTCCTTGTGTTTAACTTGTATTTATACAAATAAACACTTGTTTGGCTCTGAAGACTGACTGACTCAACTCTTCCTTGGACTCCAAGAGTGAGTTTCCTGATCTACGATTACCGTAGATTTTAAAGTTTTGAACCTAGAATCAGTATTTTTATAGATAAAGTAGAAGATTTGACTGAAAGTGGGAAAAGACGTCTTCCACGTCACACTATGATCTCCTTTTGTCTTTTTGTTGTTCAGACTGTTGGTGGAACACTAGAAAGTCTAGGTTTTTATGCTGACTCCTTGTTGTTAGAGATCAAAACAATGATCATTGTATCATGTGCAAACTTCAAGATGGTGTTTGTTTGACAGTCATGGGTTCAGAGGACATACAGGATGAGACCCAGGACACTGCCCTGGGGGACACTGGTGTTCAGGATGAGAGTGGTAGTGTTTGGATTCTGACAGTTGATCTGGAGCTCCTGGATCCAGGTGCTGATTGTTTGTGAAGTTTAGACACCAGGTGGTTGGAGTAATAGGGAAGGTTGAAGTGAAATCCAGGAGGATCATCTGGACATTTGTCAGGACATTCTAGTGTCTCCAGTCCAGTGTGTAGTGTCACAGGTTTGACACCAGTCTACTCATCTGTGGTTGGACGGTAGGTATTGAGAAATGTTTCCGTTCAGTGATGACATTGTCCTGCATAATAATTAAGTCTGGATGATGATGCTTATTCTGTTTTAATTTTATATCTCATCATGATAATCTATATTTTATCTTATGTCTGTTGTTCTTCAGTGGTTGTATTGATTACAGGGTCAGTTTATGTTCTTTATATTTCATTTGTGGAACTGGAGTCCACAGCAGAACTTCAAAGCAAATTTTCCATTAGAAGATTTTGTTTTGAGTTTTGAAGTTTGAACAACTACATCCCAACCTGAAAAACTGTTGAAACATTAACAGACCACAGCTCAGTCACATCCACCTTCTACTAACTTCACCTGTGAATATACAATTCAGCCGTGTTCTTTGAAGGTCCAGACCAGAAGCAGCAGTAGGTTCCTGTAGGTGGAGCTGATGTAGAACACATTCTTCTTCTCTTCCAGGTTTCGTGCGATCATTAACACTCTGATCCGGATTGGACCGGCCATTCTCACCTTTGGACAGCTCATCATCGTGAGTAGATGAACACACTGTCTCTGGGTATCTGGAGGTTCGGTTGGTGAAGAACTGCCCCCATCCTCTCAGGTGGTCTACTACATCTTTGCCATGGTGGGGATGGAGCTGTTCAAAGGGAAGGTGAAGTTCTATGCCGATGACTCAGTAGACCCAGCCAAGGCATTCTGTGGAAACCATCTGCTACAGGGAACCGAATTCGCCAAACTCAACTACTGCAAAAACAACTTCAACAATGTGGTCTCATCCTTCATTCTGCTGGTGGAGCTCACTGTGGTCAACCAGTGGCACGATATCCTTTGTACCTGAATGCATCACATGTGCAGGTTTTTCAGTCTCTGAGGTGGAGGTGACGGTTTCCTTCATGACAAGACTCATCAGGTCTGAGAGCCGTTGGTCACAGGACTCAAGGTGACCTCCAGATGATGTTAGAGGTTGTATCTTAAGAACATTCAGCATGAGATGAAATATGATTTTCAGGTAACTTGAGTTTATGTAGACGTTCATGTCCATTGTCCTTAATGTGACGTCACTGCTCAGCAGCGGCTTCACTGCCGTCACCCACGTATCGGCCAGGATCTTCTTCATCCTCTTCCACATTGTGGTCGTTATCATCATCATCAAGTAGGAAACACAACACACCACTTTGATCCTCTTCCATCTCCTCTTTTTCCTCCTCCTCTTCTTCACCCTCTACATTCCTGTTAATCATTTTTGAACACTTATATTTTTCAGACTTGTCTTAAATGTAAATGCAGAAGGATATGATGTTTCCTCCATTGGACGTTCAAAAATTGACTGATTCAGCATCTTTGGAGACAGATCTAAAAAAAACTGTTGGAAATGTCCTTTTTTTGCTCTAATAAGGTCTGCAATAAAGTCGAACTGAGCATAAGTCAAAGTAATTAATACATCAGTGCATCCAGAGTTAAACTAATTGTTAAAAATCTGGGCCGTTGTAGCTGTGATTTTTATATTTTCAATGACAGTGAGCTGAGTTGAGATGCTTAATATCTGTGGTTTACAGACCATCTGTCTTTACTCTGAGACACAGAAGGATATTTCTTCATCTCCTAAGTCCAGGTTTTCTGAGCCTGAATGCTGTCACTGTATTTGTGTTGTTTTTCCTGCATTCAGCTGGTGACGCTTCACTTCCTGTTGTCTTTCAGCATCTTTGTGGCGTTTGTCCTGGAGGCGTTCTTCGTGGAGTATTCGGTGGATAAGAGTGACCTGCAGACGTCTCTGGAGAAAAAAATTGAGGAGCTGGAGCTCTCCGTGGCACAGTGGGTTACGTTATGATCAGCATCAGAATGTCTGAGGTTCAGTGAACGCAGCACCTGCAGATCAATATATCATTAAAGTCAATATGACATAATCTGAAATGATTTAGTGAAAGTTTTAACTATTTAATAAGGTTTTTTCAGGTCAAAAAAGAGTCTCTCTCTCTATATATCTATATCTATATATTATATATATCGATAGATAGATAGATAGATAGATAGATAGATAGAGAGAGAGTGTCCTGAGTCATTTTATTAAACATTTCTTTTATTTCTTTTCACAATTCTGACCCTTTTGTTTCAGTGAATTTGACAAAAAGAATGAAATATTTTCTGTGATTAATCCTCAGAGGATGGTTTCAGATGATTGGCACATCAACGAAACCATATTCTCTAGTTTCACAGTTTTCTGCAACACATGAAAATGTATTTAAGCAATGGAGAAAGTATGTGGTCTCTCATGGTGGAGCAGAAAAAGAATGACCAATCACATATTTAATCACATATTTAAACTGACGACCCATAAAAACAGGACAGAATGTGCTAATTTATTCAAAAATGATAACAAAAGAAAATCTCAAACTCTACTCATCTTCAGATCGCACAGACACTGTTTGTGTAAAACCACATTCTGATGGTGAGAACATGACAGTGTTGTTCTGTTTCATTAGGGAGAAGCTGGAGGATAACTTGGTGAACACCATGGAAACCATTGACAACGACCTGAGCGGCGGCCAATCAGCAAACAGCAAACCAGCCCTGATGTTTAAAATCGCTTCTAAAAGTAAGAAACGCCAAAGATGAGACATTTCTGAGGAGCGGAGTTTATTCTGACAGATTGTTGATTAAAAAATACACCTTTAGAATAAGAACATGTTAAATCCACTGCATCAGCTCAGGTTCTTAGAGTCTTTGTCTCTTTAAACGCTCGTCACCGTCATCACTAAGCTCCTCCCACTGCTGTCACCACCAACATGGAACCGGTGTCAGTTCACTTCACAAATCTCATTTTCAGCTAAAACCGGTTCAGAAACAGGAACCAAAAAGTAGTCAGCTACTCAAACCGTTCTGGTCATTTTCTACAGGTTGGAAAGGGAACCTGTGGAATAGAGCAGGGGTCAGCAACCCTGATCCTAGAGAGCCACTATCCTGCATGTTTTAGATGTATCCCTCTTCCAACACACCTGATTCAAATGATAAGCCTATCGTCAGGCTCTGCAGAAGCCTGGTAACGACTGTCAGGTGTGCTGGAAGAGGGATACATCTGAAACATGCAGGATAGTGGCTCTCTAGGACCAGAGTTGCTGACCCCTAGAATAGCGGTTCTACAAGTCCAGAACCAGTTCAGTATCCAAAACGAAAGTGGAAAAAACTAAGAGTGAATCCACAACTAAAATATTATCATGAAGTATTTTAACATGGCCTTTTTGAAACACTCAGGAATCAACCCATCCATTGTCTTAAATAAAAATTTATGATTTTGACACAAACAGGCTCATATTTATTAAATTGTATTTGACAGGGTCATATATGTAACTGATGTAATGTATATGGGACTTGAGCCATTATAGCTAATTTTCAGATGGTGTTCCTGGTTTGGCTTTTAAGAAACAAACAAAACCAGTATGACAAAACAACATGAAAATCAACAAAGGCTAAACATTTGACCACATACATACATGATGACACAGATTTAAAAACAGTCAAACGGAGCAAGCTAAGAAAAGAAAATTAAGTAAAACACAAGAGTTTAACCCCTGGTATTCTGCCCAGAGAACCACCTAAAACCAGTAATCTGTGTAGTTCTGTAGTAATGTCAAAAATATTTTTCATATAGTTTGTTTTAAACTTTAAAAATGTATTTTGGTATTTCATCAACTTGAGCCATAAACAAAAATATCAAATACTCAATAACTGTCATTTTTTAACCCTTTAAATGCCATGTATGTAGTGTAAACCAACTATATTTTTTGATGAAAAAATATACTAAATAAAAATTGGATCATTTATTTTTGGATTTTTGTAGTCTGTCAATGCAACATGATATCATGACTAATTGGCGTGTTATCTGTATGCATTATAAGCTTTCTGCATGTATGTTCACGCCGTTATTGGCCCCCAGTCCAACCTGAATTGATGCGTCAAATACAGTGCACTGAGGGTTAGGGTCACGTGAACTGGAGATCTTGGTGTAAATTGACATGCAATCAAATGGCGTTGAATAACACACAAAAGGTCAAAAATGTATGAGAACGCTTGGCAAACGCCATAAGAACTGATGTGACATACAACACCATTTCATGAGATCACTCTCGTCACTGATTAACAGTAACATTGGTTAATATGCATTGTTAGTTTTTATGCTAGGTCAAATGTTAAATGTTAAAATGTGTCAATGCACATTTTTTACTCACTTCAGAAAAGGGCACTAGTGTAGTCATTTTCTATTTGCAGATTTTAGTGGTTGGCTCAGAATTTAAAAAATCTTGCATAAATGAACAACTTTTGATTTCTGACCTAATACAAATTGTGAAGAATAATATATCCTTTTATAACATGAAGTGCAAAGTGTGCATAATATGCTCACCCGGACACCAGAAGGTTAATGACTGATTAGATCAATACTGAATGTTTCAATGTCATAGATTTGTTGTGGTTTTAGCCAGTTTTGCCTCATGTTTGAAAACTTACTGTCATTAGTTGAACTTTAGTTTGTCACAGGTTGACTCAGTTTTCACTGTAACGTCCTGTAAAAAAACTGGTTCATGTAGGTTAATTCTTTTGTCAGTACCTTGAAAACAGTGCTGATGGAGATCTGGAGTTGGTCCCTGAATGATTTCATGTTTTCAATGCCAGCTCACTGATACTAATGTGTGTTAACGGTAATGCTAATGCTAATGCCAAGCACTGTGTATTATGGGTAAAATGCAGAGGCCAAATTTCCTACGGGAAAATAAAGTGAGTTAACCTTTATTCCACGTGATAGAACTGAGTTTGTCCATGTTCCGTCAGGGTATCGGACGGTGGACGCTCTCATACAGCGGATGTTCGAGGCCGACCTCGACCCCGAAGACGTCGTCGACATCGACGACCCTGAGGTCACGACCAATGGGAACTTTTCGAACCCAACGTTCAGCTCTGCATAGACATTGAGGATCCACAAGGACCAGATTCTTTATCCAGTATATATTAAGTTTATCCTCTGTTCATCTCATCATGCACGAATATGTCTGACTTATGTTAAAACACAAACCAATCAGTATTTTCATATAAAGTATATTTACTCTAAAGTCTCTGGGGAATTTTTTTAACCTCATCCTGTGACTGAAACAGACATAGAGCATTTTCTCTCTGAGCATTAAAACTAAACTGTCGAGGACGAAGCCAAACAGACATGGAAAAGAGACGAAGGCTGAACGGACTGGAGTCCAAAACTGAATGAGACTTACGCTGTGGGGGGCTGACAGCAAGGGTATATCCCCAAAATCCCCCCAACCCTAAGTCTATCCACGATAATTGTTAGACAATCGATAAAAACTGAGTTTGAGTTACATTGACCTGGTAGTGGCAGAATAATGGTTAGAGAACCAATGTTTCCCCACAAAACTCCACCTAGTGAGTAAAAATGACACCATATGAACTCTGGACGGTAGTCAGAAAATGGACATTTGTAAGACAATCAATATGAACCAAACTTTATCTCAATTGGCCTGTTATTGCTTAGTTTATGTCCAAAAACCTGATTTTCAGCTAAAGCGCCCCCATTTTGAAGACTTATAATATTCATCGAGAAGCTGAAATCGACAGGGTTCTTCCACTAGGGGTCCATTATGCTGGTTATCAAGGGAGAAGAAATCCAACCAATTCTGTCGTAATTATTGTGTTCACACGAAGGATATCCAGAGGCGGTGGTGTTCGGAGTAAAACCATTATACCCCCCAAAACTCGATTTCAGGGATATAAGAAATGATTCAAACTCCTTTAAACACTGTGTGATGGTTAAATATTAAATTAATGCTTTAATACTAATCATATATTAACTAATATTAAAGTCCTTCTATATGTAATTATATAAACAGATACTATTGATATTTTATGTAATATATAAAGTGTCTTAAAATAAATTACATATTTTAATCCATTAGAAACACTTAAACTAATTAACTCACATATTTTACCAAACATTCAAGAAGTTTTTAACGGTTTCTCTAAGATACCACCTTTACATTCAGTCTGAAGTGATTCTAATTTTATGAGGAAACATCAGTAACATCTTTACAACAATCAGAGGTTGTTGGCGAATAGTGTATGTTTATGAGCAGTTGGCTGAAGAATACGGGATTCACCAAGAAATAAAACAGAAAACAGAACAGATATATGATGTGAAACAGGTTTTATAAGCCATAGTTTTTAAATTCAGTCAAGATGATGCTGAAGACATCTGACACAACCTTAATGCTGATTTCATAGACGACCTAGCATTAGCCGTACAGCACTTCGAAGAGGCCTTGAAAAATCAGCAACTTCAATTGGTTCATAATCCAATGACAGAGCCATCAACAACAGGCAGAACCTGCAGATGGAATCAGAATGAAACGTCAAACAGATGGAGGCTTTCAGACATCATGGATTCACAAGCACAGAGTTTCAGTAACTTAACAGCCTTGAACATTTATGTAGTTCAAACCTGCAGGATGGTTCCACCGCCTATGTTTTCCAGAGTCTGGTGGAGAAGGTTCTAGTCTGTGGCTCAGAGATCTGGACCCTAAACATCAGGAACAATAGGAACACCATGTAAAAGGAGAAACAAGGCTAACGCAAAGTAAAGACGAAATAACTGAAACATAGACAAATCAAATAAAGCAAATAACTCGTAGATTGTAATTTTTTTTATTACATTTTACAAAATGTCCCAACTTTTCTAGAAATGGAGTTTGAAAATTATGAATAAAATAAGAAACTCATGTGCAGCAGTTGAAAACCTTTCACAGTTGGAACAACTGTATTTTGTACTGATTTATCTGCTTTATAGAAACAGAGGAATGGTTCAAGAGTCAAATACTGTTAACAAGAGAAAAATGTAAATAAATGTTTTTAAAAAAACACAAGAAATTAAAATGTAGAGCTGAACATGGTCTGATATTTAAAGCTGTTAAATATGCAGAATTATGTTTTATTTACCCATCAGATTAGCCAATCAGAAGGCTGATGTGTCAGCTGACCCTAAACACTGGCGTGAGTTCTGTTGCTCATCTTCTGAAATCTGCTACTGTTATCATGTCTTTTACAGCATCAGATTGTTATTACCCTGGACCCCGAAGAGGAGGCAAGGGGTATTGTTTTTGGTTTGGTTTCTTTGTTTCTTTGTTAACACTTTAGCAGCAAAATTATTGGTTGAATTCATACCAAATTGGATTTATAGATTGCCAGTGACCCAGAATAGATGCAGTTATGTTTTGGGAAAAGTAGGTCAATGTTCAAATTTTTTATGAATTTTTGAAATGTATATTTTCATTTACTTTTAATGTTCGAAATGTATCTATGCCGGCTATATCTACGCTGACATCAGCACACTCATAGACATAGACATAGACATAGACACAGTTTATAATGGGACAAATGTCAAAGTGCTATAACTTGAAAACAGTTGAAGATATTGATATAATTACTATGGCAATACATAGGAAGTCACATATGGGCTTCCATTTGGTGGCATGAACTTTGACCTTGAGTGACCTTGAAAGGTCAAATGAATTTCAGTTAATGTCTTTAAATATGTCATTGGACTACAGGACCCTTGCTCCTATTTTTTTATCTGACAGAGTAAGGTAAGGTAAAGTAGTAAAATCCCATTAGTTAAATGATAACAGTGAGTATTTAGCATTAGTAGCTAACATGATAAATGACAACACAGCACAACAGCATTGAAACTGTACAACTACTGAAAACATGTGTTATATGGGTTGATATTTTATTCTGAATTCAAGAAATCTGTCAATAAATAAAGACACAAATGACATAAAGAAACATGGTTACAAAATGAACTATGAAATATAACTGAAATAAAATGTCTGTGTCCTCTACGGTACGATACCAACTAATGTCAACTAGCTTAGCCCACAGTGGTACATATTAAAGGCTAAACTCATTTGATCACATTTACAGACTGTTGTGATGTTTAATCTACAGAAATCCCTTATATTCTGTGAAATCATCACTTGTCAGTAGTGTCATTGTTTAGCATATAAGTTCTGATGATATGTAAAACCATATGCAGTGATTTGTGAATCTTATTAATTTGTTCATTCATTCATTTTCTGGAGCGTTGTGAAGGGACTGGAGTCTATGCCAGCTGACATGGGTCAAAGGTCAGGTACACTCTGGACTTGACACCAGTTCATGGGGCTGAAATAAAGAGACAAACAACCAGTCACTTGCACTTTGACACCTAAAGGAAATTAAAAATGAGCAATTAAGTTATTAATATGGATGTTTTATTCACAATAAAACACAGAAAACATATCAAATGTCTAAACTGAGAGAATATACCATTTTACAAAACCAGTCCATAAACATTTGGGGTGTGAGGAGACCAGTTGCTGGAGTTTAGGGACATGAATGTTGTCCCATTCTTATCTGGTATTGTGTTATAGCTTCTCCACAGTCCTGGGTCTGTACTGACTACCTTAGAAAAGAAATAACCACACACACACTGTGTTCAAACACATTTAAGTACAGTCAACCTGTAAACGAGGGCACGTTTCCTACAGCATAAGACAAGTTAGACTTAAAGCTTTTCAATTTTTTGTAGATAAACCTTTAATTCTCTCCTGGTACTCCAGCTTCCTCCCACCATCAAAAGACATGCACTGATAGGTTAATCGGTTAATCTAAATTGCCCATAGGTGTGAAGGTGAGAGTGATTGTTTGTCCAGGGTGTACCCCACCTTCGCCCATAAGTAGCTGGGATAGGCTCCAGCGACCGCCATGACCCCAGTGAGGATAAAGCAGGCTCAGAAACTGAATGAATGAATGAATGAATGAATGAATGAATGAATGAATATATCCACTTGGGGGCAGCAAAGCCAAAGTGATCACTGAATGTATTTGTTATTGATATGTCTTTAGCAGAATTTTGCTTATTAAAGCAAATTCCTGGGGCTTATTTTGAAAGAGATGATGTGCACTCAAAAAATAATTGGTTGAATTTCTATATTTATAATATTATGTCAACAATTCCCACAAAACTGAGTTGTGTTCAAACTAATTTATTATTATTATTATTATTATTATTATTATTATTATTATTATTATTATTACAGAGGAACTAACTAATTTATGTGAAATCAACAAGACTGCATTAAGTTATTTCAATATTATCTGGATAAGTTAGCTTTAATTGATCAGGCTGTGTTCAGCTAATTAAACAGAGATTCATGACACTAAGCTAACTCACTAATGTCAATAGAACTCAGCTGTGTTTAGTAACACCAACAGGAAAAACTCTTTGTACCTCCAACTTCACTTTTTTGAATACATAATACTTAAAAATGTTTCATTGTTAAAGCTAGTGAATTTATGTTGGGCTTACAAAGCTTATGTCAACAATTTCCACACAGTCTTGAATAAATTCATATCACAATACAACAGGTCAATACAAATGTTTAAAACCACAAATTTTTACTTTGACATAAAAACACTAACAGTACATGGCTAGTACGTACATTTATCAACATGTATAATCTATATTTATTTCCCAATTTCAAGATAAAAGTTTGGATTAAAAATTCCCTCTCTGCTTTACAATTCTCAGATTTGTTTACCATCTAATTTTGATAAAATGCCTCAAACATAACTCAAAACTACATACTTTACATACATTACAAACATAACTCTTCAATCATTCAATACCAATGTTTTAACAAGCTCCAAAAAACAAGCAGAACAAAAATGGTTCAACACTTTTACCCCGTACAGATTACTGAACACTGTGCAATGAAACATACATATTGAATTTTTTAAGAGGAACCATCTACATGAATAGGGTGAACAAATGTTTTGTCAAGTAAAATTACTTCAAAATACCTGCCTCCCTGCCACGTCAGCATTGTAGGAGGGGGAAAAATCTGCACAGTTTTCCACAATGAATGCACAAACGGAGAAAAAAAAAAGCACGGCTGTGCAGAGACCTTTGGAGGGGCAGGGGCTCAAATTTAAAAAAAAAAGGGCACATGGAAAAAAAATTTCAAACAACACATCAACTTTATTTAAAACTAAATTGTAATTACAACCCGATAGAGAATACATAGGCTACATACAAATTATATGCTCAAAATAAAACATCTTCCATTAAACAATGTCAGATTTGACAAGGTCTATCTGACTTGGAGAAATGCTTACTGCCAAAATTTTCATACTGCATTTATTGATGCAATAATATGAAAATATAGTTAACGTTAATAACGAGACATGTCAGATATAACTGTTGAACCCGACTCCACTCATTGTTCTCTGTTTACCTACATTACACATGTCATTTTACTCAGGTGCATTTGTAACGTTATCAAGGTGGTGAAGCACTTCCACACCTTTGATGATTGATTACTTCAACATCTGCCTGGTTATCTGTGGGCTCTGCGCTTTCTGTCTTTATGGCAAAGACTCGCAGGACTGTCCAGTCCATGTCCTCCTGATTGTTTTCCAACATCCTCAAAAAAAGCAACAAATAAACCTTCATTTACAACATACACACCAGGAAATACAAACCTAATTCTTTTCAAAAATGTCTCCACCCTCTAGTCTTCTGTTGTTCATTGTCTGAAAGGATCAAGCACCACCCATAAAAATACTACCTTAAAACAGTAGTCCACAAACTGCTATTAATGTGACCTCAACAAAGGGATTTTTACTATGGAAGCATGACTAGAATATTTCTGTCTAAAGGAAGAAGGACTGTGTTACGGTATCAGGCAGTGTGATGCATTTTTGGTTTTACACAGGTCTCATGTTTGGATCCAAAACAAAAAGAAACTGCCTCTGTTAACCCTTTATAGGGCAGAAATACTCAGAAATTAATTTTATGGCTTTTGTGAAATTTTTCATTTTTTAAAAATTGTTATGTAGAAAATCAAGGTCAATGAAGTTACCATATTTGGTTCCTTAGCTGTAACTGACAAAAAAAAAATCCAAGTGGTAAATAAATATAAGAAAAACACATTATTAGAATATTATAACATCACTTTTAAATCATTACATCAACATACCTGTCAGCACTCACATTATCCCTTTGAACATCATTCCTTACATTAGTACCATTACATGGTACCTAATAAATCTGTTACACTCACTGTTCATGCAGAGGTGGACCTTACAGACCGTGCAGATCACATTTGACCTAACACTGTTGCCTCATTGTCCTCACTGTAACTGTTGCTGTCACTGTCTTGTAAAGTATGCAAATGACCATAAATAGTCACTTGCCTGATAAAGGGTTAAGAAGTTTGGTGTGTACCCTTAGCCTAATATCTTCCGTGTTGTGTCGACTTGTCAAAAACTACTGAAATACTCATATTTTCAGTTTCTGGAGAGAAATTAAGTACAATAGAAACCAGAGGCCAGAATATTTACCACACACTCTCTTGTGAGATTTTCAGGGTCTTCATTGAGGTAAGCCATGCGTGTTGTCAGTCCGCAGACTCCTCGTTTCAACAGCATCACTCCACATCAGAGAACAAGGTACATGTGTTTGAGGAGTTAATACTGTTGTATACTGTTCAACCAAAGATTTTTGCAATGCATTTTTAAAACATTAATTTAATAGAAATATAAATTGACCTACGCCATGCTTTTCCCCCCCCAAGCCCCTTTATAAACTGATCTCAAATTATACTTGTAAGATCAAAAATGTGAATGGATTCAGATGTAGGTTCAGGTCTATTGTTGTCATTGTGTCCATCTTTCATATGTGTGTTATACCTATAATACCTACTGTTACTGTGAGTGAGTTTCAACACTGATGAACGAATGAATCCACAGATGGAGGCGTAGACCTGTAAAGAGCAGCTGTTGACCTGTTCTGTGTGGTTTTATCAACTGCAACAGCATGTTTTTATGTGATAAATGTAGTGTTAGTGATGCATCCCTGAATGCACCACCTGGATTATGGGTCCACATGGACATCCTGTTGGACACGGAATACACGACTTCATCAGATAATAATGAAATAAAACATCCAAACTCTTACATCTTGACATGATTTAATTGGTTGTTATATTAATTAAAATCTGCAGATGTTTGTTGAAGGATTCACATGTTTCACAGATTTTTTTAAAAACACTTTTTTCTGAAGATTCATTGCTTTTCTTTGTTAATGTTGAGACAAAGCTTAATAAAGTGAAAATAAAACATCTGGGTGGAGAACCATTAATTATGGTCCACTGACTGTATTTTAAATATTTTAGTTTTTCATTTTCTTCCTCAATATTGTCGTCCTTGTTTGTGTGTTTTTGTTTGTTTTTATCGAATGTGATGTGTTGCTGTGTTTGAGTTCATTTTTCTAAGATGTTCTATAAAGGCTCAGGTTCTCCTCTTCATGTTCTCCTGGTCCAGATCGGTGTGGGCTCCTGGCCGCAGGGGTCGCTGTGGAGCCGCGGCTGGAACATG
>JAPQRP010000001.1:34249032-34266797 GCA_037367295.1 Apogon hyalosoma
ATGGTCACATGGTCACAGGCTTGGATCATCACATTTAAAATTAGCCATCAATGAAAGGCACAGATGGGAGAAACCGAGTGAAAAAACAATCAAGGTGCATCCTGTCCACTGCATTTAATGTGATGTGTTATAAAAGTGAACCTGGACACAGATGAGGACAGAAGGACTGATCCAAGACCAGGTCTAGATCTGGTTTCAGGTTTTTTAAGTCACCAACAGTAAGAATTAGCTATAGTTTTACAACCGAAATAAAAACAACGCTTCATTAGTTCATGTTTGATCTGACATCTGTGTAGAAAGTCAAACTACCTTTCCTACATTACTTTGCATCATATCCATGTGTATTTAGTAAAAATTGTAATACCGCTGACAGCCACTAGATGCTGCTCCAAAAACCTCTGAACTCTAAAATACTAAGGACTGATTCTGGTCTCATAGGTTTTATTCAGGTCCTCTGATCCATCTGTGAAGTTTAACCTCACTATTTTAGAGTGAATAAAAGGTGGAACTGACAGGTGTGATTGACAGTCTGACGTTTTGAGTTTATAGATGCCACTAAGAACACATAGAAGGACTGTGTTATACAACTGACGAGATGCGTCAGTAAACTGAAGTTTAACATTAGCTCAGTCCTCACCGATCATTCTCCCACAGCTCCACCCCTTTTAACCATACATGGTCACTTCTGGCTCAACATGGTGACGACCTAAACTCAGACTGGGGTGAGATGAACATCATTAATTTGATTCACTCAAGTAGAAGTGAATATATCTGTCATGTTCATGGACAAACTGTCACTAATGGCAAGTTAAAACCAGCAGGAAAATTAAGCCTGATAGGATCAAGAAACACCAGAAAATCCACCATTTTGTTTATAGTTGATGTTTATTTCACCTACCAAATATGTGGTTCAGAGACTGTAGATGTGATAGAAGGTTCACAGACCTGATTCAGACTTAAACAGAAGAGTGTTCATCCTCCTCACGTTGACAGAAGATTTTTGAAGATCAGATCATGTGATTGGTGCTGGATTTGTCCTTCACTGATGTTTATGGCAACATCGTCCTGCATTGTCTGTCACATGCAGTTGACCGTAGATGAACTAAAAACCATCTCCAGTAGTACATGTTTAAGGCTGGAGATCTTGAAAATGTGAACTTAAGATGAATAAAATGATAAATTTGACTGTTTATGCTGCATCAACTATAAAGCCTCAGTCGTGTTAATGTTATGAATGAATGTTTGGGTGTTTGAGAATCAGCCGTGACGTCACGCGTGGACGATGCTGCCGTTTTCTAACTTCACGTGTCTGGTTTTGTGCGGTGTGATGACGGTGTTTTGTGTGAGCATTGTATTGGAGGATGAGTGAAGCAGATGTTTGGTTCACGCTGATGTTCGGTTGTGATGTTGTTCTGCTGAGCTCTGGCAAGTTCTCACTGAGACACATGAACTAGTCTGGTGTTTGACATGGAGGACATTTAGTGAAACAGGCTCAGATCAATGTCACGAGGATTTGATGGATGTTTTGACAAATCCCACCTTAACGTGGACACAGGTGAAAGTGTGGAGATCGAACAGGAGGCGTGATACTATGATAATTCACTGTCTCTACATCTGAACCCCAGATAGAAGAAGATTGCACATTTAGGTTTTATTAAGGTTATTTAACAGCCATTTAATGAAATAGGGAATATGATGGAAAAAAAACTCAGATTTTTCAAGATTATGAGACTTTCGATTTACAAATTTCTTAGAAAAACAAATTTACCCTACAAAATTCTGAGATTAAAGGTTTAAAACAAATCTAAAACCAACAGACTTTAATCTCAGGGAATCTTTTTTTTTTCAGAAATTTGTAACTGGGTTAAAAAACATCACAAACAAACAAAAAAGAAAATCAATCATCAATTTAAAGAAAGAAGGAATTAAATCAACAAATCAACCAGCTTTATCACAGAGGATCGAAGTTGTCATTTCATGGTGACTATATTAAATTACAAAAAAAAAAAACACCCGAAAATACAATTAACTTACAAACTAAATGTTAAAAATCAAATTACTGACTTTTTAAAGGATCAGTCTGGTGATTTTACTTTAGTTATATTCATCAAAACTTATTGAAAACTAACAGCAGACAAATAGATTCACTGACTGTGGATTTGTACAGTATAATAACAATATAACAGTAAAAGCTTATTAATCAGCCTTGGTTTTGAGATTTTGTTTTGTCCAATATTAAACGTCAAGTTCTGCTGATAATAATAGTTTCTAAAATACCCAAAAGAATCTAATTCAGGAAAAATAGAGATTCATAAACATTTCTCATTTATAATGCTATTTACTGGAGTCTCATTTCCATCACTCTATGCTGATGATACTTTTTTTTTCAAGTATAAATAAATTTGACATAATAAAACCCTGTACAACAGAACTCAGATCTTACGGAAAGGTGGTTTCTAGTTTGTGTATCTGTCAATTTTTTCAGTGTTTGTAAAAATCTAAATTCTTCAAATAAAAAGAGAATTAAAAAAAAAAAAAGGAAAGGCAGTTTCATTCAGATGATTTATACCTTGAAGAAATGAATAATCACTGCAGAGTAAAACAGAACCTGGGCATTCAGCTCTATGACTCTAAATACTACAATACCCATGAGCCTCAGCTGCTGTTTCTATGGAGACTAAGCTTCAAATTGCCTGTTCAAAGTGTAGCCTGTAGCTTTGGTTCATCGACTCAGTGTGAAAAGACATTTATAATAAGGTCTGATTCATAAATCTGACATATGACTGATATCACAGGCTGAATATCACCATATTTTGCGTAATAATGGATTCATTAATAGATTAAAAACTGTTTGTAGATGATTCACTGTTTTTTGTCTGAACTTGGGATTTAATGATAAAAACTGAAGAAAATCACAGACTGATGCGTTAAAATCTTCGACTTGTTTTTTTTATTGGATCTTATATCGTTTTTTTACCGTTGAACTGAAGGTCGAGTCGCGGTCGTCAGAATCGTTCGCAGTCATTTGTGTAAAATGTGGAATAAATGAATTTCACATTTGTTTGACATCAGGAGTTCTTTATTTTTCCTGCAGGCTTTTGCTCGTGGGTGTGCCAACCTGATTTACTGCTTCATTTCTCAGTTTTTCAGTTTCTTTTATCCATGTTTGCTCTTTACTTACACATTTCTGTGACCATTTGATTTCTTCATGCACTCATTTATTTGTTTCTTTGCTGACGTCAGGTTTGGTCCTCCATACTTGGTGGCTTATTAATCTTCGTCTTTTCTTTAACTGGCTTTGGTTGATCTACAGTGGAGCATCTCACTGGTTTTAAGTGTCGGCGCTGAAACTCGTTTTTAGCCTCAGTAACATCCTATCGAGCTCAGCTTGGCTCTGGTTTTATTCCCGTTCTGCCGTAGAGTCAGAGCTGTTCGCCGCCAACCATCGAGGACTGCCATTCTGTTTTTTACTCCTCTCCAACCCCCACCCCCACTTCCACATGACTACTGATGCCTTTGCCCCCAACCTATCGCTTTAAAAGTACACAGTATGTCGAGTTTGACTCACCCGACGAGACAGAAAAGAGCGAGGCCATTGGACAAGACGAGAAGAAAAAAAGTGATGTTTCGGGGTAAGCACAGTTTAGGAATAGTCCTTTACCTCTGTTCTCTCACTCAGTTTCTGTTCCTCCTCTTCCTTTTCCTTCCGTTCAGCCATGTTTCCTCCTTTTTTCCTCCGTTGTGTCTGTGTTTCGTGTGCTCGATGACTCCATCTCCTTTTTGTTCCCTGTTTCTTTCAGCATCTAATGGTCATTTTCCTTCAGAACCACAGCTCAGACCTGTCCAGGCTCAGACTGTCGTAGATATTCAGATCAGTTTGTGCAGTGCTCGTGATGGTGACTTTGTGTCCTTTTAAAGTGCTTCTTCTTCTTCTTCTCCTTCCTCTTCTTCTTCTTCTTTGTGGGGGAAAAATATTTCCATCAACAGTTTTTTTTGTAGCTAGAAGGATCTGATCAGTGTGGCAAACCCCAGAGCCGACTGTCGATGGAGAGCTGCAGTACGACCAGTTTAATCATTTAACCCTGAAGGCGGCTTCGCCCGCTTCCCTTGACACAAAGATCAGAAAAAAAGTAGTGTATAAAAAACACTGTTACGTGTAAGTACAAGCACTAATGTTAATCTAATACTGAACTATTAAATGTTCGGTTAAGATGTTGAGATAATGAGGCCAAATCTAACACTAGACAATCACAGTTTAATTAAGTTCCCTCCCTCTCAGTTCTGATTATTATGATGATGAACAGATCCTTATCTCAGTGTGTAAACTCGTACACGATGAACACTGAACAGTATTTAATCAGATCAAGCACTTAGTTCTGACTCATTAATTAGTGAACATTTTCTATCTTGGGATAAGAGTTAATGTTCCCTCACGTGAAATAACACAACATCAACCAGTCTCTGATAATCCACTACCTTCATCCAATCACCTTTCAGCAAATGTGACCAAGTGACGTATTTTAACCTATAGTTTGAGCTCAAGACAAACTCATTGTTAAAGAACGAACCAGGATGTTTCCTGTTGTATGTGAAAGTACGATAAACTGTTTAGTCACATTCCATCTTTATCAAATTATACACTAAATACACTTTTTTCTCTTCAATTTCTTGTTATATCAGTGATAAGAAACTTCATATCATAAATCAACCATTTCATTTCAACATAAAACCTGGAAGAACAGATCCAGATCCAGGTCTCAGATCAGCCACTAGTGAGCCTTTAAGACACGTGATGAATTTACTCTGTATTTAATGTCATAAATCAAATCCAAGCAGAGTTAAAGACAGACCGTTAACCCTTTAAACCTTATCTGAGGAGAGAGACCCAGGCTGGACCTGGACCCTGTTCAGGCTCTGGTCTGGTTTCTGCAGCTCTCTGTCGGCACTGTTGGTTTTTAGTTGCTGTGTTTAGTAGGTTTCTTCGATAGCTGTAACGTAGACAAAACGCCAGATTTACACCAACACTCCCTCAGCTTCTCTCCCCAGGCTCCTCCCCTCACAACCTTTGACCAATCAGCTAAAGGCTTTAGATACGTGAGAGCACCAGTCCGCTCTCTCCTGTCTAACGTCTGAGTGGGTCAGGGAGGGGGCGGAGACAAGGGCAGGAAGCCAATCAGAAATTAGACCAACTTTGACTTTTTTACAAAGAGTCCGTTTCCGCTCGTTAACCTCCCCTCCCTCCCTCTCTCTGATTGGTCTGTTTGCAGTTGGAGGAGGACAGGCACCAACCGCGGCCCAATCAGCTGAGGAGGCTGGCCTCCTACGTCTTCTCCTCCTCCACCCTGGAGACCGAGCAGTATCCCCACGGAGGAGGGAGCTTCATCCAGAGGAGTCGCTCCGCTGAGAGCAGCCCCGCCCACATCACAGCTGCCACCGCCTCGGCTCGGCGGCGGCACACTGGCACGCTGCCCACACCTGGCAGCCCACGGAGCAGACACTCGGTCCTGAATGTATCCAGGACGCAGCTGCAGCAGATGTTAGCCAAGCTCATGAACAAGAACAGCAGCTGAGACGGCGCCAGTCCAAACACCCCACACGTATGACACAGAAAACACGCAACATGCCAGGAACACGCCGCAGAGCCGGTCGGACGCTCACAGGGGTTAAAGGTCACTAAAAGCAGATTAATCAGATGAAAAGGAGAAAATACGGATAAAAAAAAAAAACTTAATCAGTAAATCAGTTTCAATCAGTCAATCTGAACATCAAACCAAAAACCAGTTTAGTGTGGGTTTAATTTTTAACTAATATTCTCAAAGTCAGTGATTAGAAGAAAAGTAAAGTCCAGGCACATATGACATTGATCTACAGGTTATATTGGTCCAGGAGGTCAGAGGTCATCAGAGGCTGGAGGTCAAAGGTCAGGGACAGGGTTTAGCCATAAACGTGTCTGCGTTTGGTTGAAAATTTGGTAGAACTTTTACCTTTTTTCACTCTTTAACTTTCATTTTGACATTTTGTTTTCAGTTTGAGGTCTAGGTTCAGTTTTTATTTTGTGAAAATGCTTAGTTTTATTTTAGTTCCAGTTTTTTAGTTATTGTTAGTTTCAGCTTTTCTTTTTTTTGTCTGACATCATGTGTTGCCCTCTGCTGGTGTGATAGTTTTCATATCCACCAAAATACACAACTTAAATATGAACAAATGTGGAAAATACAAGACATTTTTCCAGTTAGTTTTGTGAAAACACACTTCAGTTTCAAGTGTTTTTTCAGTTTAATTTCAGTCATAGTCTTGTTTCATGTCTGTTTTTTTTCCCCATTTTGTTTGTTTTTCACTGATGATATTAGGTTAGTGTTTGTGTTGCGATGGTTCCCCTGATGGCCACTTCAGACCGGCTCTGCATAAAAAACACATGGACAGTAAAAACACAAACACTGAGTCACAGCTTTGTCCACAATGACTGAACATAACAAGCCATATGAGTGAGAGCAGGACAGCAGGACAGCTGCTCAACAATCACAATCAGCAACAACACACGCAGCTCAATTATGATTACAACACAGAGGAACAGAAGATGAAGAGGAGGAGGAGGAGGGGATGGTGGGAACTCTTTTCCATGCAATAAACTCTACAAAGCCTCTCTGCAAACCTGATGTTGCACACGCCACAAACCTGCAAACTGCTGGAAAAATGTGAACGTGGAGACTTCCTGTCAGACGGCGGCAGACGGACCGTGGACGGACTGTTGAGCTTTACGGTGTTTTTCGTTTGTTTTCTGCTTCTCCTGCTCAAATGAAGCAGCGATCGTCAAGGAATGCGGGTCGTCCTGGCGATCTGAATCTGCGTTTCCCCTCTGATCACCCCACCCACTGAGCAATATGCCCCCCTAATGCATCTTCACCAACACAAAATGAGGCGCCTGAACGCCTCGCCTCATTCAGTGTGTGACATAGTGTGAGTTTTATATGTGAAGGCGTCGGAATCCGAAATATCTGAGTCTGAGTACGGAGGCTCAGAAAGCAAATATTCACAACAAAATAAAAAACTACACAGAGGGAAAGGGGAAAGATGTTTATATAGAAACACTAAGAACCCGAAGAATAAAATTAACCATAATTAAATCATAAAAATATCAGATCAACACATTAAACAAATATTCCAAACATCATTCAATACATTTCACAAAACAATTCAGCTGAAAATAAATCACTAATTCAACCACAAATTATATTTTATTAAAACACAAATTACAATTAAACTGTATAAAATTATAACACTAATTACCTTCCAAATCAGATGTTTTGGACTAAACTAAACTTAACAAATGTCTGATACATTTCCTGAAATGTCTGTTTTTATTTGATTCAGTGCAGCTCCACTGTTCGTTGTGTTTCTATCAGTCAGTGAATAGATGAGTTCACTATGGTATTCATTTATTCAGTACTTGACACACATTAGTTGACTGTTAATTAGCAGTGATTTCCTGTTAATTAATGTTTCCTCGTTGTGAAGTTTGTGCTTTGGTTGTTGGATCTTTTATGACGTGGACTCTGATCAGGACTGAACGTCTCAGATGGTTTGGTGTTAATGTTACCGTGTGGTCTGAGGTCAGCTGCTGTTTGGGTTGAAGTCTTCCAAATGGGTTTGGTTTGTCATGTGTGGGCGTCGTCATGGTGTTTTTACAGGTTGTGTGTGATTGGATGAGCGGTAGCGGCAGCACTCTGACATTCTGCTGTCAGGTTTTGTGTGTTTTCATCTGTTCCAGTGTTGTCTAACCACTGGACTTTCACTATCGCACTTTATCACTGAGTTGAGGGAAGCACATGCAATAAGTGAAGGGTTTTTGTGATCATCCGTCGGATTCAGCGCTGGGATCTGATCCATGATGATCAACACTCTGCTCTTTAATTGATGTTCTGATCGAGGCCATGTTTAAAGAAGTCAGTGAGCTGATGTTAAATCTGTTTTCAGCTAAACTGAATGTGATACAAATGAATAGAATCCAGAGGTTGACTTTTGGGTGAATAAATGCACATTAGTCACTGAATAAATCACTGATCAGTGTTTGTAGGTCAAGCTAAATAAAGCAACTATAGCCATTTATTACAGTTTACACTTTCTCTTTCATGATTTTGCTACATCTTATTCTGTTTTCACCCCCCAATATTCCAGTTGCAAACAATAAGCCTGGTTGGCCAATCATCCAGTTTTCCATAGTTTCCAGATTAAAATATCATCTAATTTTTTGACCCTGTGTTGTAAAAATGATGGATGATTAGGAAAATGGCCAGCCAGAATGAAAAATATGCCAACGATGAGGAAAAAGTACCATTTTCAGAAGCAATGAGACAGAATAAGAATCTGAAGGACATGCACTGTTGACATCATCATTTACATCCATCATAGTAAAAGTGTGTCGGTGTTTGAAAATTCTACTCACACACACAGTTAAAGAGAAACATCATTTAAACATCATAAGATCATCAACAACTCATGTTTGAGTCTGTATTATCACGTTTTATGTCATTTTTGAGGTGAAAAGCTGTGATTGTTGTACAGTCAAGTGACTCACGTGTGTTTTCTGTCTTTGACTTTATTTCTAGCCACCAAAAAAAAAAAAAAGGTCATGGGTTAAAACCCCCAGTTGTGTGAGAGGGTGGAGGTGGTTTGACCAGATGTAGGAGGTTCAGTGGATCTTTATGGATGTTACAAGTGGTTTTTAGGATCCGTCGTCACATCGCAGCATCAGGACATTATACTTTGTTTCCTGTTGATGGACACTGTTAAAAATCTACAAACATGTGAAGCTTATTTCTTTGAGTTGCATCATGCCAGGGGGGAAGCTGCAAAAATTCATTCAGATTTTTGGGTAATGCTTTGTTTTACCAGTTTTGTATTTTTGAAGTATATTCATAGAAACTCAGAAGTAGATAGTTGCAGGTTTAAAAAAAAGTTGAAATATTGTAGTAAGTCAGTGGAAAATAGTTAATAAACACATGTAAGTGTTTCATGGAAAGACAACACTGATGTGATGACCCATGATTAGAGCTGAAACTAGTGAGTTATCAGCATATTATGGATGAACTTTCTATGGAACCTGTAAAACAGAACACTGACGAGTTTAAGTAGAAGGTTTTCTGTTCTTCACAGGTTCTTCCACACTGTCCATTCTAATAATGTCCGTTAAGAGAACGCCGTTAACGAAGTGAGTGGAGGCGATGGATGTGTGCAGAATTAGTTCGACATCTGGTCAAAGTGTGACGGTGATGGTTTATGGCCGTTTAGTGCAATGAAAGCCAACCTGTTGCTTTCTCCATGAGTTAAAGGGCTACATTTCCTGAATATGCACCACATGCTGTTTGATTTGACTTGTATCGGCTCAGCCTGTGCTTCGCTGGGTCTGAACAGTTTGTTTTCTTGCTGCTTCGCTTACACAAGTTCGTACAAATCGCTTAAGAGAATGTATGAAGTGGTCAAGCTGCTAACTTTATTTTGCACGTCTGCAAAACGATTCACCTACCTACCGTACAAGATTGTCACTGATAATATGTTTAGTCTGTGAATGTGGCGCCGTATTGGTTAAAATCCATCGGCGAGCGCGGCATTTGGTTCCTGAAGACTGTTGGGACTGTTACCATTCTTTGCATGAGATCTGCTGTTTGTACGAAGCGCACCTCTGACTGTAACGTGACTAAAAACAGCACTGTACTGTAATTACAACAAAACACAGTGAATACACACCTCTGACTGAAAACATGTCTGTGATTCTTTTGTACATAATGAAACGGCGCTAACAGACAGGATACTCACGGATCAATGACGTTAAGGCCAAGAAACGCAATAGGACAGTTGGACCGTTTTACTTTCCTTCTGCAACACTGATGTGAATATTTACATCCATGGTTTGTCGGTGGAAGAAGTCGGCATGAGACTTACATTTCACATTAGATGGGTCTTATTTTGTAGTTTTGGACATAATTCCTGCCCAGTGAATGAAAGTTCCCCTGGGTTTACTTTATCTGGAAAGAATAACTGAATGTTTTACTGGTATTAAGAAACTAAAGTAAATATGATTAAACCTCCAAAACTGTGATTATCCTCCAGACCAGTAACATGTTCAGTGACAGCTGAAGATATTTATAACACTAGTGGTTTATATTGGTCCCAAACGTCCAAACCCCATCGTTCATAATAAATGACTAATACAAATAAATGCTCTCACTTTGATTTAAGGGAAAAACAATAAAACTGAACTAAAATCCAGGACTAGATTGTCCACTCATCTGCTCACAGTCAAATATGGCACTGTTGAAAAGTCCACATTTAGATGGTCATGACAATTCCATGTCTAAGCTAACGACCACAGTACGCAGGTTTAATGAAGATAAGAAACCAACGTTAGCTGAGAAATGGAGATAGCTACTGTAATAAAACACAAATAGACCCCAACGCAAACTTCAGAGAAAGATGTCGTGCTGTTCTTAAATTCCTTCAACTTAACTAACAACTAGATGAGTGAAAATTTAATTGGAAAATGATCCATAATTTCCCTAAACTGTTTTTCCAAAGTTCACAACAAACACTGATGTCCTGCATCACACACAGGAAAAAATTAAATGTAAAAGAGAATATTTTATTCTTCTCCCAGATGATCACTTTATTGTGTTCTTGAAATGTTGGAGCTAAACTTTATGGAATAACAGGGTGAAACTGCAGAATGTGTTTTCCTGAGGTATATTTGTCTCTTTGTTCACCTGTAGACTCACCTTGTGTCAGTAGTAGTTCACACATTATAGGAAATCCTTTAGTTGTTCGTGGATACAATTAGCTTAGCATATCTCAAACAACGGACCCAGATGGAAACTGTTGCGTAGAGCTTATTCATACGCTATATGATGTTAGCTGGGTTTGGACTGAAAACCTGATTAATCCACCACAAGTTCAGAGTGAACTGAGGCTAAAACCTTTCGTTCAGTAAAACATAGATCGAATCAGACAAATGTGGAGTTGGATGTTTATTTTATATTCATGTCTGGTTTATCATGTCTGTGTTAAACTCAGCCAAATGCTTTTCTTTTAATTTATTGTTTTCAAATACAACCATCTTGTATTTAATGAAGTGGCATAATTGTAGTGTCACTGTGGGAAAGTCTGGAAGTTGATTTAAAGTTTAATCAAAGCAATCTCCCAAACCTCCTTCATAAAGCTGGGTTTACACTGTGATTCTGGGCTGATGTTGAAACACGGACAGATCTTTGGTTTGGGTTGTCGTCCTGATCTTCTGACCATAGATGATCTCTGACAATAATACGTATTTAAGATGATCATCTCATAGAGTTTAACTGCTGCTACAACTCAACTAAACAACCATTAACAATGAATAACACACTGATAAAGGCAACGTAGAACCTAAAAATACATTCCACGACCTCTCTCTGCTAAATTGTCAATGCAAGTTTACCTTTTTCTTCTCTGTAATTTTTCCATTATCATTAAGTTCTGCTGCTATATTTGTATGATTCTTAGGTTTGTGACATTGCTTTTACTTGTAGCATTTTACTGTTTGATATGATTCAGACAGTGTCATCACTGGACTAAAACTGCAAAATGTTCCTTTGGTGTCCTGCATGGATCAGTCTTAGGCCCCATCTTATTTACTATTTATATCTACCATCTATTTTTCTAAAAGTTGAATGAATTGATGAGTTGAATGAATGCAGAAGACACATTATTTATGTACAAAGATTTGTACATAAATGACTTGTTTTCATCTCAGGGACAACAGATGAAAATACTTAGCTACAGTAAATCTTGATATGTATAGTGTATTGTCCCTCTAAATAACTACAAAATAAACTAAAAAGACTGGTTAGTGAGATTGGAACTCAGTTTATCCCACATAAACATCACATTTTTACTGGATATTTGTTATAAAATAAACCGTCATTGTTTCTGTACAGGATAAGATTATTTATTTTTAACCAAGTTTCCGGGTTTCAGGTTTTGTTTACACCTGATTTGATTGTTTCCTGTGTTGTCTACTGTTACTTTTCTTAACCTTTTCCACTCAACTACACCACAGCCTTGGTAAAAATCCATGATGGTTGTATTTGCAAAATCTTCTATGAGAGAGACTTGTTGGAAGCATAGTTTCCATTTGCGTTCATGCTCATTGTTTCCTCCTGCGTCCAGTGTTTGTGCTAAGCTAACACTAGGTTAACAGCAGAACACTGAGGATTTTCTAAAATCTCCAAATTTTCCTTTAACATTATTCGCAATAAAAGCAGGGTTTTGTGTCATTGAAGTAAAACCGATTTAAGAGCTCACAGTGTTTGTTCAGTGTAATGATCCGTGAGTGTCTTTCACATGTAAAATACATGTAAGCATTTCTTTTCTATCACTATACGACTGTACAGTACTGCTTGTATAATTTACAGGTAAAGCATGTATTTTAAACTTTTTGTAAATCCAATGATAACCGTGTACATATATACAGAAATGTAGAGAGTAATTAGGTTTGCAGTTAATCTCTAATAGCATGATAACTAGGGGGGTGTAGTATGTATGTATGTATGTACAGGCTGTATGTTAAATCTTTATGAAGGGAAACACTTGAAAATCACCTGATATCAGACTGCGTGCTGTCTAAGGATAAACTCTGCAATGCATTTTTTGTGCCTTTTATATCAATGTATGTAATCTAGACAATCTTTAAAAGCTTGTGTACAACCAAAATGTCATTAAAATGGTTTTGGGGCAAATACATCATGTAACGCTGCAGTTTTTATTTACAGTGAATTTTAGTGAAAAGAAAGGCTGTCGGTGTTTTCCCTCCATTATTAATATTATGAGAGTGTCAGTATTTTGATACTTTGATAAACTGGATTCAGCTTATGTTTGGTTTGTATCGAAAACTGACCAAATGTGCTCAAAGCCTAACCACAGTGACCATTCCTGTTGTATTTCTGTGTGGTTTATGACATTTTCATTGAGGAATCGATTTCTAGGAAGTTTAACAAGAAACATACTTACTTTGTCCATCATTTACGTGGAAAAAATTTAAATATTGAAATAGGACTAAACATCACCATTACCATCATCATCATTTGCATCACACGAACAAACGTTTCCTATAAATGTTCCTCAGCTCATGGTTTAGAGTCAATTAGACTGAAACACAATCAGTAGTTTTGTCTTTGCTTTGTTTTTCGTTAAATATCTTCTGTTAAAGGTATGATGAAACGTGTGATTGTGAAAGAACCACAATTGTCGTATTTATGTTGTTCTGTCTGATGTCGTTCATGTTTATGAGGTTGATTAAAACAAACAGATCAGATCATCAAACTCAGCTCTAATGTTCAGCAGATTCTTCACACTCACATTCTTACTGCATTGAAATTTTTCGTGTTTTATGTGGAGATATATAATATTGTGTGTCATATTTTAGGAAGGTAATTTAGAAGTGGAGTTGGATGTTCAGAGCAGGTACCAGGTCGGTCCATCTTCCAGGTCCAGTGTCTGATTGTGTTGATCTTCATCAGCATCTGCTTCATTCAGGATGATATTGTTGAGTTTTCTGTGTCTTGATTTAATTTAATTCCATATGTGTATTTTTCCTAAAACAGGAAAATGTGATTCCAGGGTCGAACATGTCGAAGGATGTCTAGTTGTTGATGTTCTGGGTGGATTTTGTTGGTGACTGACAGTTGTTTCATTGTTTTCAGGTGCTGTCACCCACCGATCAGACGCCGTCGCCTCCTTCTCCAGATTACCGGACAAAGGGTCAGAGTGATGAGAAGGAGCATTTCCACATCCTTCCTCAGCTCCAGGCCAAGCGGGCTGACTTCCTCACTGTCATGCTCACCGGGACTCTACCGCAGCGCCGAAGCTTCGCCACGCCAGACGAAGACATCCCAGAACCACCAGGACCAAGAGATGATGATGTAACAAAGAGCGAGTCCAACAGTGAGGCCAGTCAGAAGAGCACGGAGCGCAGCCAGGAAGCAGCGCCATCCACGCTCATGGCCGAGGACCAGAGGGGCCCAAGGGAGCATGCTTCGGCCGCGGACGCTGACCCTGATCTGGAGGACGCATCCAAGACCCTTGTGCTTTTCTCTCCTGGAGACACTCGCAAATCCCCGTCGGGTGGTGACCACGGTTTAGAGGCAGAGTTGGCCACTCCGTCTGCTCTCACCCCCCGGAATGACCGCCTCCTGGTCGGGGATCTCCTCCAACCCGAACCCTCTGAGACTGGACGCTTGTCCCCTGCCCTCAGGTCAGATCTACGCCCCTCCACCCCCATCGCTCCTGCATCTCCACCCTTCACCAAAGTTGAGCGCACCTTCATTCACATCGCAGAGACGTCCCACCTCAACGTCATGTCTTCCAACGGTCACTCCACCAGGGACAGCGATCGGGAAGTTCTCGCCATCATGAGGGAATCAGGTGTTCAAATTGATGCCCATGAGGAAGGGGAGGGGTCTAAGCAGGAAGAGCGCCCACTGGTTCCAGACCAGTGCCCACCAGTGGACAAACAGCCCAACACTGAAAACGGCCCGTCTGTCCTGGCTCAGTGTTTGGATCCCGTCCCAGAAGCCATTTCACCAATTCATCACCTGTCACAGGAACTGTCGAAGCAGCCATCATCCGCTGAAGAACCTGCTGTGACAGAGCAATCAGGGGCTGTGAAGCCGAGGGTCCGGAGCCGTATCCCTGTGCTGATCTCTGAGGAAGACTCGGGTTCAGAGCAGTCTTCCTCGGTCTCAGCTCGGGCTCGTCTTCAGCAGAGGGCAAGGCAGTTGGACCTTGCCCGGATGCTGGTCCAGAAGCAGCAGGGTCGCTGGATGAGGAGAAGGATGCTGTCAGGGACGTCCTCCTCTTTGTCCTCAGGAGATGATGAGCGCCGGCGAGCATCTGAAACGCTGTCCAACACCGGCTCCGAGGAAGACACTCACACCTCCGACGAGTCCAGGAGGAGCTGCCGTCTCAGACCTACGGAAGAGCAGGGATCCAAGGAGACCCGGAGCCGGATCCCCAGGCCTGTCACCCCCGTCAAGAGGCCCTCAGGAGGGGGCACCGCCACCGTTTCTCCTTTGTCTTTACCTGAGTCCAACAGCACCAAAGGAGCACCGTCTGCCGGGAACGGGTCTGAGTCCGTTTCTCAAAATATTATCAAAACCATTTAGAAAAACTATGACAGGACAGATTCATGGCATCTATTTTTATGATTAGATTAGATTAGATCAGATTAGATCAGATTAGATTAGATTAGATTAGATTAGATTAGATTAGATTAGATTAGATTAGATAGAACTTTACTGATCTCTCTGTGAAATTAAGGTTCCGGTATCAGTACATCATACACAGATATAAAAATTAGAAGAAAAAAAGAAAATGTTAATAACAATAGCTATAAAAACAGTGCTAAAACAGGCAATTGCACATTAGAAATACTAGTAGTCATAATGAATAATTGTAATAATAACTGAAATAATACTAATAAAAGTAATAAAACTAACTAGAGGTAGTTGTAACAACAATATATAAGTAAGTAATAAGTAATATGAGTAAGTAATACTACTAGTAATAATAATAAGCAATAAAAAACTAAATTAATAACAAATGATTTAATTTAATCTGAGTTTGTTTTACAAGTGAATTAGTTTTAGTTTAATTTCAATTAACTGACTAGATTTGATTTGTCTTAGGTTTTAAGGTTAGTTTGGTTTTTCAGGTTTTATGAGTCAAAGCTGTGAGATTAAATAATGAATAATGTCTAATAAAATGTACAAAGCTAGTGTTAATTAAATGGCTATATTGATGATCAGATATTTTATTCTTGTTCAAAACTGAACCCAAGGACATTTATCTTACATTTGTACTGATCTTGAGTTGGTCACTAGTTTTTCGTTACTTTCTTGAGGCTGTTTTTACTCATTTTCATTCATTCCTAATCTTCTGCTGTCACTGGTCTTTTATGACGATACTCATTTGTTCTACTTTAAATCTGACCTTTAAATGTTACATTTTATTATTTTAATAAATAATGTGGTGAAATAAGGCTGACTTCATTTCCTTTTGTGTCCACAGGCATCAGAGAATCACCCTCAGCACTCTGAGCGTCCAGCGGAAACCCAAACCCGCCTCACCACGGTCCTCGTCCTCGTGTCCCCGTCCCGCCGCTGTCCCGGCTCAGTCTGGCAGTCCTCGAATGCCCCTGCGAGTCCTCTTTGGAACCCGCCGCAGCCTTAGCTCCACCCACTGCAGGACTGACAGCCCCTCCCCTCAGAGAGTCTGTCCGTCCCGCCAGCCCCTCTCCGTCCGAGCCCCGACTGTCCCCGTGCTCCCACCCAGGACTGCCACGACCGCCATGCGGCGCAGCGCCTCACAGGAAGCCACCGCCCAGACGCCCTCTGGCCCTGCCCCCACCAGAACCAGGCCCAAAGCAGCGGCCGGGCAGGCGAAGGGGAAACCCAACCCCAGGGAGAAGACAGTTCCTGCTAGATAATACAAAGAGACTGAAACACATTTATGTATAATCAGTCTTCGGACACGCTTCGCCTCAAAGGTCCTGATCTCTACTGATTCCTCATTTAATGGACACGCACTCTTATTTTTCCAAGGACAGCATACAGAACTGTCTTCATGGGCTTCCAGTAATCCGACTGATTGTGGCAAAGGAGCGTTGCTGCCACGGTGCTATGGATCTGCCTGCTGCTCCCGGTCGGTTCTGGTCCAACTGGTTTCTGGAGCTCCGGTCCAGTTCACCCCTCACAGATACTCCAGCTTTGCCCACGGTTATAATACTCGTCCATTTACAGTTCCCTGCTTGGTTCACATTGCATGGTGACGTATATCACAAATACTTTAAATCTGTAGAAGGAAAACAACATGTACAAACACTGAACCTTAAAATATTTGATATGTTCTCTCCTTCCTATTGGATAAAAATCAGAGCAGATTGGACTGAGATCTGACATATGTTACTCCAATATGAGATTCCCGACTAAATCCTGTGCTTATCAAGAGAAGAATTGGTGTGAAGATGAAATGAATCGCTCGGTTGCCGCCTCCTCCTCATGGTGTGACAATGGGCATGCTTTAATCATTCTATTTTCTGGGTGTTATTATTTTTCTTTGAGCTCTGAATTGTATATAATAGAATCATTTCCCATAAAGACATCTTTATTTTTTATCTTGCCAAGCGACATGTGAATTTCACGTCTTTGCCCTTCTGTTCCGATGTGTTGGCACTACGCCTGTTTTTTACGCATGAGAAAAACAGGGTTAACCATGAGAGGAAGTTCTACCTGCTCAGATTCTTCTGACAGTGCAAAAGGTGAAGGATGTTGGAGCCTATGCGGAGTTTGGACGGAGTCAGTGGGCGCTGAGCTCAAATAAAGTCTTGGTAACGTGAAAAGGTGTTGTGTGATTATTATCTGCTTGTGTCTGGCTGGGTTTTAGGCTTTAAATCAATCAGTTAAATGTGGAGTTTGGGAAGAAGAACATTAGAGTCGGGAAATGTATGAAACAGAACAGAAAACATCAGATCTGTTTAGAATCCTATTTAATCATCTTTGACCAGGTTAACGATCATATACTGAGTCCAGTTTCACTTTATCAACAATAAATTACATTGTCACAATCATTTCATAAGACGTACAAGCTTTTGTATCAAAATTTCATTCATAATGTGCACCACTTAATTTATGTTCTGTTTGACAATAAAGTGGCTATTCTATTCTATTCTATTCTATTCTATTCTA
>JAPQRP010000001.1:34270427-34302537 GCA_037367295.1 Apogon hyalosoma
CCCACCGACTGGTGTTGGAATCGAACCCAGGACCTTCTTGCTGTGAGGCACGAGTGCTATCCACTGCACCACCGTGTTGCCCTATTTTCTAAATCATTTTCTGTAAATGATGTTCTTACTCATTAGACAATTGATCACATGACTGATAACACCAATGCATTGTGGGTATTTAACATGGCTGGTGTGTAGATTTGTTCTGGTTTAACTTCAGTTAAACTTGACAAACTGTCACCAATGGATTAGATCAGGTTTGTAAAGTGGAAATAATGAATTTAAATAGAAAATATCGCCCCAGTTGATCAGTGATGATGATCAGGGATTTCTTTTATTTTATTTCATTTTATTTTCAGTTTCAGTTCCACAGTTTCTAAGGTGAAAACATTCATATCAGATGTGTTTAATGTGTTTTCATGGATTAAAGATGCTAATTAATCAACACTTTCTAAATCAGTCTTTAAAACCAGTCGACATTGATGATGAACTAAAGGTCATTTATTGAACATTAATGAAGTCATTTTAGGTCGGAACGTCCTGTAGATCCATCAAACCAACACAGATCTCATGACTTAACATGAAGCCAAATGAAGACCTGCTCATTAACCCATGAACCAGAGCGAGGTCTATCCTCATGCAATGACGGTTTTCTACCGGTGGGTTTTCAGAGCCATCTCATAAGTGACCGTCCAGGGTCTGACCTCCATTTCCAGACATACCTTCAGGTATTTTTTGTAATTGTTGTAGACGACAGCCAAGAAAACCGACATGAAGATGTAGGTGTTGATGAGGATGTACAGGATGAAGAAGATGGCGAAAATGAAGCTGGCGTTATAGGCAGGCATCCTGTCAACAACACACAGGGAGTCACACGTGTACATGACAGATAAAAACCGCAACAGATAAACAAACTTTCTTCCCCTTTTGTGAAAAGAAGAAACGTTGAATATCCTCAAAGACCTTCATGTGTCAAACAGGGTTTTATGTGTTTGTGTCGAGTCAGTGGCTGAAGAACCTGAACACAGATGAAGATCAGTGACTGGTTCAATGACAAACATTCAGCTCAATCTGAGAGTCGAAGGTCAAACAGGTCGATGGCAAACCTGCAGGATGTTCTGTCCTTTTCACAGGAAGTGAACCCGTGTTGAAATGGTCATGTGACGGACATGTGTTTCTTACATGACGTCAGGGCTGTTGGCTGTGGTGACGAGGACATACAGGTCGAACACAATGTCCAGGTAGTTGGTGAAGTACGGAGCACCGCTTGTCGTCTTCAGACCTCTGGAACAAACAGAATGAGGATAAAGGTACAATTACCCACAGTGCATCTGCTGGAAAATGAAACATGACAACAAGAGAGAAACCCAATAAAATAATTCAAGAATCATCCTTAGAACGATAGAGTAAATATACAGAAAAACATCTACAGATGACAGAGAAGAGGCAAAAATACTTTTCAGTATTTGTACTTTACTAAACTGTTATTTCTAGGTTCTGAAACACACCACAGACTGCAACGGGCGGCAAGCGCTCACCGTTTGCCGAGAAGTTTGAGCGCCATTAGGGAGAAGATGAGAACACTGAACATGAAGAGCAGGAAGACATAGAAGATCTGAGGCAGAGCATTCCGGATGCTTCGGAATGCCCTGCGGAGCTAAACACAAACAAACAAATAAACACATAAACAAACCGGCGCCAGCATCTACGGTATCCATCAGGGCTCCAGCTAATGACGCGTTCAGGCGCCGTCAGCTCATAAACATTTCAGGCTTTAATCGGTAGAAAGTAAACCATGATCCACAGATTTCAGCAAATTAAAAACAACGGCGACAATCACGACATGAATGGAAAATCAACACAAACACATTAAACTGAAAAACGCCAAAAATAAACATGTACTGAGGAACACGTTATAACCTACTTCCTGTTTCTGTTCAGCTGTTTTATACATTAACAAAGTTAAATAGGTACATTGTACACATCAACCATGAATCCTGAATCTAAAGCTGTCCGAGGGTTAAAGTTACAGTGCTCAGACAGGTTCACGTGGGGCCGTTATGGGTTAACATGTGGCGACAGGTAGGCAGGTGGGCGGAGTTACCTGCCGGCCCTCTGTGACATTGACCAATAGCAGTGGCCGTAGGACCCTGGACCAGCGGAGAGCGTGGCAGTTGGCGGCTTTGAGTGCTCCATAGATGATCATATCAATCAGAGTGAGCTGAACAGACACAGACACATCAGAGCGTGTGCGTTAACTGGTGAAATGCATCCTGGGAGTTGAAGTTCATCATCATCTCCTTCACATGAACAGGGTTTTATTACAGATGCAGATGTTTCACCTGATCATCAGATGCAAATGTTCTGTCACTAAAACACAGAACATATGACACGAATGTACATGAACTGAAACCATGACTCTGGACTCAACACAGGCCCAGGTCCACATTCTACAGCTAACAGGTTTCATGTGGTTCTGTGTGGTTCCATGTGTGTCCTGATGTGAGTCACTACGTCCCCAGGAAGCCACTCTCCTCTGAAGGTGCTGACGAGGCGAATCCAGCAGCGAAAGGTTGTTTCACAACAACAGACAGAAAGTCACCTCAGCACATTCTTCTTCTGCCGTTTACAGACAGGAAACAGCAGCCATGAGCCCAAAACCAGGAAGTGATCCCAGTCCAGACCTGCAAAACCTGGTCCCTGACTGGTACAGACTACAAAGCCCCTCCCACTGACCCCAGTAAACCCCGCCTACCATGAGGATGACAATGATGCAGATGTTCTTCGGGTCTTTCCAGAACTTGTCTCGAGGAATCACTTTGGCGTAATGAACTAGTCGGACGGTGAAGGCGAGCAGACACAGTAGCTCTGCCCCCATGGTGACCTGGAGGAAGTACACAAGTACATCAGTATAAGTACATCAGTATACAGATACTCAAGTACATGAGTACATTAGTACAAGTACATCAGTACAAGTATATGAGTACACAGATACATGCAGTTACAGTATTACATGACTCTGCTCTACTATAGGAACTGGTCCTGGGCTTTAAGTACTTAAGTAAATCCAGGAGTACCTGGAGTATCACTGTAAAATACTGCATTCCATTATGGTGTGGAATCCATCTCACCCATATCGGCACAGCAACGACGGCTGGTTCCTCGAAAACCGCCAAACTCAGATTGACCAAGATGAAGAAGTAGAGCAGAACCTTCAGGACCCAGTGGTTGTAGAGCTGGTAGAGTCTGAAACAAGACCAGAGCACAGTCAGAACCATCTGAGACTGGGACAGAACCTGGGCACCAGGACAGACACACTGAGGAGACCACCCCTGGTCCTGAAACACCAGGACCAGGATCAGGACTGGCCTGAGCCTGAATGCGGGTGTTGAAAGGTTCTGACCTCACAGCCTGAGGTGTTGTGTCGAAGTGGATGTTCCGGTTGTACTGAGCATCCGATACATAGATGGCAGCCAGATCCAGGTCCTGAAACACAGGCCGAAAGTTAATGGACAGAGAAGACGTCCAAGTCTGAGTCCAAATCCAGGTCCAAGTTCAGACCTAAACACAGACAGATTCAGGTTCACTGAGTCTGTTTCTAAGACCACATAAACAGATTCAGGGCTTCAGCTCATGCTTGACAACTTCACTTCTGTTAAAGAACAAAACAGAAACATTTTAATAGTAAAACCATAAACCAGCACCACATCCACCTGCTTTATGAGCCTTTTACTGCACAGTCACATGAGCAGGACAGGCCACAGGACCACGGTTTCAATAAGGACCGGGTCCAGACTGAGGGCCTGGTCTGAGAGGTTAAACCAGTCCAGATGAAACCAGACCTGAAGGATCTAAGTTCAGGTTTAAGTTTGATTATACTGAATTGACTCTTCAGCAAAGAAATTGTTAAAAAAAAAAAAAAAAAAAAAAGCAGAGATAATTGTTGACTGAACGACAGAAAAAACTCAACTGAACCAAGGAATTCAACTGTTTCATCAGTTCTGACCTGATCAATCTAATCAAGCAACAGCTTTAACCAGTAAAGTGTCTTTCTCAGATCAATAATCTGAGAAAAATCACACTGGAACATGATGAGAAACAGGTTCACATAAGTCCGGGTCCGGTTCCGAATCCGATTCTGACTATGGTTCTGATACACCAGAGTTAAAAGGCAGAGATGAAAACATCCCTCATGTCCTTCCTGGTTTGACTAGACCCGGGTCGAACCACCGTAGACCGGGTCCAGGTGGTCCAGGGTTCGGGTCGGCAGAACCCGGTCCCTGGTTCCGGTCTCATCCTAAACAAAGACCCGGTGACGCTGAACCGGATCGAACTGAGGCTGTTTTTCTTCCGAATGATGGACATAACCTTGGATCTGGTCCAGGTCCTGGTCTTGGTTCGGTTTCTGAGCTTCGCGGACCCGGTCCCGCTCCAGTGAACCCACTCACCTCCTTGTATTTGTCGGAGTTTCCTCCGTTTGGAACCCGGTCTGGTTTTCCTGGAGCTCCAGGGTCCACGGGCTCCGGGTCCGACATCTCAGATCTGGTCTCTGCCGGACCTGGTCCTGGACAGGGACTCTGCGGGTATATGCTTTTGTTCTGGTGCAAAAGTCAGCGGATCCGCATCAGTTTCCCGCAGAGTGGCGGGTCCGTGTGAGCTGCATTGGGTCTGGGTGAGATCTGATCCGGATTCTCCAAGAGCAGCACTCATAAACCAGGACCAAGACGCTTTCACGGACCGTCGGAAACATTCAGGATAAAACACAGTGACGTGGAAACCTGTTGAAGACAAACACAGACGGACTGTAACTTGAAGAAGAAAATCAACAGATTCATGGACAAAACATAAAAGTAATTTGCATCAAATAAAACAGGCTTTTACTCAATTAAATTAAATTTGAAAACTGAAAAATTCTCAAAAAAAAAAAAACAAAAAAAAAACTCAAACAGATGAAAAACACGGTTTACATCACTTTTACCTGAAAATAAAAGGCAGTCCAACCATAAATACCTCAGACCAGGTCAGGTCCGACACGAACCTGAACCCGGGTCTGGACCCAGGTCGGGACTGAGGAGTTTAGTGACCCCCGATGTCTCCATCAAAAACACTGGACCTCGTGTTGTGTTTATGGTCTGAGGATCTTCATGAACATCTGGACCATGTTTCCACTAAATCTGGTTCACGTACGGAGGCTGAGGGTTTTCATTTTCTAGGGGGCGCTACTGAGGCATTTTACCATCAACCCAGAGAAAACTCATGATGTTTCTGCCTCGGTTTTCAGTTTTATCAATGAAACTCAAAGATTTACTGAAAACACGAATGAAAAGGTTTTTGAATATTTCATATTCACTTCAATAAAAAACTTGATCTGTGAATAAAAGTTAAAGAAAGAGAAACACGTTCAACAGATTATGGACATTTAAGACATAACATACAAATACACACAAAGGTCATAAATCATTACAATTATTTGTTAATTTATTATATATTTACTGGATTGAATTTAATGTTTTATTAGGGATTTTTTCTCTTCTTTCTTTTACGTCTTTCCTTTTTTCACATTTTAACTGGAGACAGTGAAGGCATCACAGATCATCACGTGATACCGTTTAACAAGTAGTTTTTATCTGAACTTTAATAAAAACTTTTTTGTGTAAAGCGGAAAATAATGAGCAAAACTTATCTGAGTTTTTTGTGATTTAATAAATTTAAGTTTTACATTTTAAAGTTTTAAATATTTTTGCAAAAGCTTAAATTGCTTTAAACTTTATTAAACTATTTTCTCTTTGGTTTCATCTTTAAAAGTGTGTTGTTTTTTTTTCTGTTTTTATTTAGATTTTTTTCCCCGTTCACATCATGTGACCATCTTTGGTTCTGTGGGGCCAACATGACCTTCTGACCTTTGACCCTTTGAAAGAAAAAAAAACAAATAATTTGAAAACATTAATTGATATTAAGACTTGTAATGTTTTGTCCATTTTGAACTCTTTTTTGTGTTTTTTTTTTTTTTTTTTTTTACATTCATTTTTATGAACTCTTTCTGTGCTTCTTGAATATTTGTTAGTTTTCATTGTACTTGTTTGGTTTCTATTTAATTTAATTTTTAGTGTAAATGTATGAGTTTTCTTTTTCTTATTAATAGTTCATCCTCCAGCAAATTTGCGCAATTTTTTCTTTAATGGTTTAAATTGTATTTTGTCCAGTTTTTATAGTGTATAAATTATTCATCGGGTCTTTTCTTTCACATTTCATCCTTTAAACAGGATTTTTGTTTTAGTTTTTATTTTCTATTGGTTTTTCTTGATTCACTTCCTTTCCTGCCTTGGTTAACTTTTTAAATGTGTATTAAACAACATGTATGATATTCACCACATATACCCAGTTTAAGTAAATATCAGCTCTGTATAACCCTTCGTTAAATACAACTTATCAATATTTGACAGAATAAAAGATGCTTCATGAACCAGAATATGAATTAAATAATTTTATTTTGAAAAGTCAAAGTTCAACCCAAACAAGCATAATTTGAGACAAAAACCACAGCAAACATCAGAAAAATGACCCAGAAATAAGTGAGAAAAAAGCAAAGTCAAACAGAAAAACATTTAATCCTTTCGAGTCTTTTTTCACATTTTAATCGCTAATGCAAAACACAGATGTTCATAAAAACCTTTGACTCATTCATTGACTTAAAACTTTGGATTTGTTTTCACATCGCCTTTCTCTGTAAAATCTTAGTATTTGTAATAAAGTGCTTTAATGCTGAGATCAAGACCAGCCCTTTACATGATTATCAGTAGATGTATCATTTTAATTCCATCAGTTCATTAACAATTCTAAATTTAAAAAAAACCCCTCAAATGATTCAAGATCAAAAATATGTATTTTCTGTAAACAGTTTATTATGTACAAACATTTACTGATAGACAGGAAGTCAATCAGATGTATTGATCAGCTGATCAGCTGCTGGTTTGACCTGATGTGAAGCAGCTTTGACTTTAAAATATTAAACAATTTAATCAACACAGAGACGCGAGCGTCAATAAGGCCTCGTTTCCAACAGGGGGCACTCAGGCGAACGCAACGCCTTGTTTCCACTTTGTAAAGAAGAAACGATCAATACAGACATGGACAACACAGGACAGGGTCTGAGAATGCCTCAACATCAAGATAAACAGGAAACAGATCAATACTTGATATTTATGATTTTTATGAGAGATGTAGCTGATATGAAAATCTACAAATTTAAAGGCCGATTATCGATATCGACAAAATGGGAGGTCGTTGTTTTAAAAAACAGATCCATATCCGAGGTCCTGGATCCAGATGTCAGGTCCTGGTCCAGGTCAGTACAATGTGCACTGAACTTATGACGGTCTGTTTCAATGAACTGGTTGGTCATGCATCAACTAGGTTGCATTCTTTCGCCAACAGGTGGCACTGAAAATATGTTGAAGATGGTGTTTTTATCTGTCTGTAAATCATGAACTGATGTTTAATTAAATTTTCTGATGTGAAAATTTGAAAATGTGATTAAAAAAACTGATATGTAACGATATGTATCAGGAACTATGAGGTAATGCACTGGATACCAACAGGAAACACACAACAAATGAAAAGACAAACACACAACACAGTGAGTTGTGTGATGTAACATCCGTTGTTTAAATTGTCAGTTGTCATGTATCGACCCAGTTTGGTTGGTTGTGTTGTCATAACATTCATCACATGTATAAAATCTCTGAGTTCCTTCATGTCTTTTGTTTTAAATACAACTCGACTGAACTTGTTTCCTCTGATGGTTCACAGTCATTGTTGAACCGGTTTGGCCTCTAGAAGGCAGTGTGGTCGTGCTTGGTCTGAGATGCGGCAGTGATGTGTGTCTGTGTAAAGCGGGTTCACATCAGGTCCATTTCAGATCTGATTCAGACTTAATCCGATAACGGTGAACGAACAGAACCCAACGTTGGGTCCATTTGACACCAGTTTAATGAGAAACATAAGAAAAGCAAATCTCAGCAGATCAGAAAACAGCAGAATGAGGAGGTTTGAACAGCACTGACACAGCAGAATCCGGTGAGGACAGTCCTGGTCCCAGTCCTGGTCCAAAAGGTCAGAGGAGTTTGGGTCTGGCAGGGTTGGGCCTGACAGAGGAGTACGCCCCAATATGGGTGATGAGGTTGGGTTCAACGCTGTGCGACTGCTCCTCAGGGACAACCCTGGACAGCTCGTACAGGACCATGTCCTTGGCGTTGCCCTTGACACAGAAGGATCCGTCCAGGTAATCTGCCACCCGCAGTGAGGCATTTCCAGGGAACAGCATGGCAGGTGTGCAGCACTCAGTGGCTGGAGACACAGCGTACAGCTGTGGCGACAGCCTGCGCAGCTCCAGGAGGTAGTGACGGCCAAGCAGCTCGGCCACCGCCATGAAGTAGATCGTGAAGAAGAGGAGGTGTCCAGCTGACAGCGTGAAGGAGGAGGATCGGGGGTTCCAGTAGGGGAGGCTGAGGAGCAGCACTGTGGCCCCCACCACACCCAGCCCCACCCACTCCAGGATGCGGTAGGGCTCAGGGTTCCAGTAGCGCTGCAGCCTCTCAGGGTGGTACAGCTTGATATACAGTGTGTGGAGGGCAAAGCGCCGCGACAACAGGTTCTGGATGACGCTGAAGAAGTCATTCCTGGGCAGAGCATCATCCTCCAGGACCACCACATTCTGAGGCCGCACCTGAGGAATCAAACAACAGTTAAAGCTGCTCACTTTAGAACCTCTTTTTTTTTTCCTGAATCCTGAATCTCCAGGAAGTGTTCAGGTGCAGACTCACCAGCTCCCACCCCTTACGCAGGCAAAACACGTAGTCCCTCTTCTCCCTTTCGAAGGTGTTCACCTGGTCTCGGTTCCGCTGCTGTTCCTCAGGTGACCGGCGGACCACCCTGAAGTGACCCTCCAGCAGCTTCGCATCCTGGTTCTCCTGGGATCCACTCTCCACATCACAGACCAGCACCTCAGCGCACCGCCGTTTGCCACAGCTCCCCAGGAGGGCATGCAGCTGTTGCATTACTTGCAGCAGGTAGTGGAAGTCCCGCCCCTCGTTCCGCCTGGCCGTCACCACAGTAACCAGCAGGTCAGGACGCATGGCGACGTCACTGAATGCGGAGGACAGTGGTGCTACTGCAGCAGACTGCCAGAAGTGAAGTGCACCCTGACCCCGGTCCAGACTCTCCTCCAGGACTGCCTCACTCATGGCGTCCAGGTAGAGGAACCGCAGGAAGTAATAGGAGTAGAGCAGACGATGGCAGGTGATGGGCAGAACCACGCAGAATGTGACCACACACAGTACCATGGCCTGTGTGAAGGGGCGGGGCCAGCGCACCAACCGGCGGAAGAACACCTTCCAACGGGGCATTGGGGACACATCAGACTGTAATGACATGTACAGGTCAGATGACCCCTGGACCTCACCCACCTGAGGAGTTTGGTTACATTTAGACAACACTCACTAATAAACACTGCATAACTGTCTCCATTTATATGACCATATAGATCTGATGGCTGTAATTATATAATTGTAATAATCAGATCTGATGCGTTTACATGCACTTCAGAAAAACAATCGATAAACATTTCTGTCCATGATTGGATTTCTTTCAGGGTATGTACATACAAAGTGACGATGGAATTAAACTTTCTGTTAATGTCTTCAGCTCATGTTTAACTATTGTCACTTCCTTTTTCTATGATTAAATTGTTTTTCCACATGTGCAGATATAAAAGAACAAAAATTTATCAGATTAACAAGTATACATAATCACTAATAATCTGATTGCTTCACAAATCGGTCACTGATCCGAGTCTTAGTGTGAATGTAAACGGGTTCATTCAGTTTTACTATTGGTTCATGTGTTTTGTGATTGAAATAAACTGCACATTCATGAAGACAAGTCTGGAGTTAAAACATCGTGAACCTGCTACAAATATTCAGTCATTTATCTGAGTTATATTTAATGCGAGTTTCCTGAATCGTCCGTGTTTCCAATCAGGTGATCAATACCTGATGTTCATCTGATCTAATGTCTCCAAGTGACGCAGCTGGAATATGTGTTCACTATGTATGAACCATGAACACAGCACCTACAGCAACAACAGAGCGGTGCATGACGGGAAACGGGCCTGTGTCAGTGGAGACAATTAGCAGCAGAAACAGCTGGACGTGCTTTGACTCCAACGGTCCGCTCGGTTCATCCGAGACCGTGGAAAGGGCTAAAGCGGACCCAACCGGGTTACCTGAGCTGTGGAGGCCGACGGGAGGCGGCGACAGACGGACACGCGAACCAGCACCGGCAGGAACCAGAACTGAAACTGACACGACCCACAAGCGAACAAGACTCCGACAACCGTGAACCGCCTCCGGCTTCCGTTAGTACACAGAGCTATGGGACCGGAACCAGAGAAGAAGAAACCGACCTCCACCGTAAAACAGACCAAAGAAGAAGAACCCGAACAAAAAATAATAATATGGTACCAGAAGAGTTGGATCGGCAGGGGGCAGCCGAGAGCCGCGGGGAAAATATATTTGCGGAAACAAAACTATGTATAGGATGATAAAGGATCTAATAAATCTGTGTTATTATGATAAATATCTGTATAATTATGTTAGAAACTGTAGCTTCCACCGTCAGAAAAAGTGAGCCTGAACTGATGGTCTCTGATGTTTATTGCTCAGATAATCAGACATTCACAGGCCAACCGAAGAGCTAAATAGAATAAAACAAACAACACCAAATACCTTAAATGCTGTTAGCAGGAGATTAGCAACTTAGCTGTAAACTATTAAAATAATTATTAATACACATTAATCACAGTATAATCGATCTTCTTCCCATTTCCCAGCTGAAGCTAATAAATTATTGTCGTCCTCTCTTTTCGTTTTTCTCATGTCTTTCACTTTTTTCTCCCTGTTTTTTTTTTTTTTTTTTTCAACTTTTTTATCTCCCGGTTACTTTCACCACTTGTCTCACTGTCTCCGTTACATTAACGTGTACAAAAGTGTTTCAAAATAAAACATCCGTTCTCTACAGGATATCACAGAAATAAAAGAACAAAGTGAAACAGTACAAAGCATCTGGGGCATTCACGGAAACGTTGTGCTAATGGTTTATTATTACTCCGCCTCCCGAAAGAAAGGGAGGGAAGGAGTATTGTTTTTGGTTCGGTTTGTTTGGTTGAATTCTTAGCAAATTTGGTTTATACATTGCCAGTGACCCAGAATAGATGCCATTATATTTTGGAAAAGTAGATCAAAGTTCAAATTTTTATGAATTTTTAAAATATTTTTTCTTTTCCCATTTACTTATAATGGGCAACATTTCAATTTTTTTAAAAACATCCATTTTGTTTCAATTGACTTCAAACTTGGCACATTTACAGAGGTAATTGATACGTTGACATCAGCACATGCACAGACACATGATGACATCAGCTGGACTGATGCCAAAATAAGCTACAATATGTGTGAGGGGTAGGGTTTGTTGTGACTGGCACCACTTATTAAATCAGTTTTACTCATATTTGTTTGTTTCAGTATTTAATGGATGATTCATGTGATAGCTAACATTTCTTTGCTGTGTTTTAATACAGATGTTGTAAATGATGAAGACTGTGATAAGTTTTGTAAATGTATCTTATCTGGTCTGAATGTTGTAAATCCACATCATACCACATAATTGGGCAGGTTCTTCCGTCACCCATGAATCTATTGTATTTGTCATGATGATGCAGGTCTGGGTTCATATCTGGGTTCAGTCACATTCCTGAACCTTTATCTAGAAGGTGTTTTATGATTCCACGTCACACAGATGTCAGATCAGATGAGACCAGACAGAGATAAACTGAAAACTGGTTCAAAACACAGTGGCAAGACTGTTAACAGGAACTAATAGAAGACAGCGCATTAGCCCTATGCTACAAACCCTTCACTGGCTTCCAGTCGAGTTTAGAATTAAGTTTCAAGTCCTCCTTCTTACCTACAAAACCATTAATGGTATGGGACCTTCTCATCTCACAGATGTTCTGGTGCTGTATCATCCTAACAGAACATTTTGCTCTCAGAATGCAGATCTACTGGTAGTTCCAAGGGTCTCTAAAACTACAGTAGAAGCTAGAAGCTTTAGCTACCAAGCTCCTGTCTTATGAAATCAGCTTCCAGCTAATATTAAAGAGGCCAACACAGTCTCTATATTTAAGATCAGACTGAAAACATTCCTCTTTGAAAAAGTTCAGGCTAGTTAAAAACAGACTGAACCCCACAGTTCAGTCTGAGCTGCCCTAAGAGCAATAATGCTGGGGGAAGTACAGCCACTGAGTCCTATCACCTGTTCTGGTATAATGTACCACTCCCCTCTGGGAGAGTGGCTACTGTTTCAGATGTAGCTGCTTAAGGCCCAAAGACAACAGGACCTGAGGTGACTCATCTGTACCCGGTCCTGACCTGTGACCCTGGACCTCCTCCCTAACCCTCACCTGTCTGGATGGACCTCCAAACCCTCATCTGACTAGATGTACCCCCTCAGCTGTCTGCAGGTGCCCCCACCCTACTGCATCCTTACAGACTGGAACTACATCAGAAAATGGACGTCCATCAGTCCTGGTTTCATCTATAGCCTGTCTGTCCATGGGAGTGGATCTCTCCTTCACTGTGGTTCTGCCGAGGCTTCTCTTTTTCCCACTGGGATTTTTGGAGTTTTTCCTCGCAGAGAAGGAGGGTCTAAAGACAGGGGATGCTCTGGACATTAATCCATTTCCTTCATCTACTGTATAACCAACTAATTATTTGACTGTTTCCTTATTTTCATTCTGTTTTTTTTTTTTAATCAATTCAACTGATTCTGTAAAGCCTTTGTTGTGATATTGGGCTCTACAAATAAAATTGACTTGACTTTAATTGAAAACAAACTACAGGATGAAACAACTTCATGAAATCATTCACTGTCAGAGACTCTGGATCAAACTGTCATCCAACTCAACACATTTTTCTTCTTTTTTCATTTCTGTTCATTTTATGTCATAAACTTCTTAAAATGACCCTTCATCAATTACTATGTTCTGATTGTTTTAATCAGATAAAAAACCTTCAGATGATGAAACAGATGAAAACAGAAGATGTGACATGTTGAAAAATCAACCTCTGATTATTAAAAAAAAATGTATAAAAAGGATTCAACGTGAGCTGGAGTTTTTTGGGGTTTTTTTATTCCAATGCTTAATTCAATAAGTGGCTATTCATATTCATTTCCATTGTTTGAGTATTTGAATTTTGTTTTCCTACGGCCTTGAATAACAGATGTCAGTGGTAACGCAATACTTTCAAAGCTTGTGCATTATAAATACTTCAACTACATGATTTAATGCCGTTGTGTTTTCTAATACAACTCTATTTTCTTTGGAAAGTAAAAGAGAGCCCACACAGTTTTAATGTTTCACTAAAATACCGGCAGAATCACATGCAAATGGCCGACCTCTGATTCATCTGTAACGTGGTTTCATCAGTGTTTAAACTGACATTACTGAACTAAATCTGCTGGTTCTAAAACCATTGGTTCTAAAACATGTCCTTCAAGACTCTGGTGACGTGGTTTCTTCAGCAGCACGTCTGGGTGATAACGTTGACGTAATGCTGATGAAAACCAACCCGTTCATCCACATTCCCACCAAACCAGATTATTTGAAGATAATGCATGCAGTCTGAGATTAGACTCAGAGTTCGCAGTCACAATAAAACTGGACCAGACAAGGTCAACCAGAGTCAAGAAGGATTGGACACATTGAGAGCATGAGGATGATGATGTAAAACCATCATTCAGTTCAGGTTCATTAAATCAGAAAACCATCACAATGAGCCTCAAACAGAAACATTCTGTTAACCCCTAAAGACCCAGTGCTACATAAGAGGCAGTTCTCAAGTGAATTTGTCCCTCTGTTTAACCATTCTTAAGTGATTTATCTATAGTTATTATATTATCTTCTATATTTTGCATTTTTCACTGTAAATCATGTATTTTCCTATATTTAATTTCCTATATTCAATTTTAGATGTTCATGAAAACAGTTGATTCAAAGGTTATTATATCAAAACAGAGAAAACTGAAGAAAAATGGACTTTTTCAGTCAAATATATCATTAACTGAACATAAACCAAGTGTCTCCATCCACTGTCATTTCTCAGACTCCATGGGTTTTACTGGTGAATCAATGTTGTAGAAGATAACAGTGTTTCCATGTTCACTACAGAGCTTCTGAACATCCAAATGGGTCATATCTGATGACCATGAAAAGATGACAAACTGTATTTTACACCTATTATTTACTTGTATCAATAGGATAAGTGGATCAACAGGTATTAAACATTTTAGATCAGGAGATGCTTTTGGTCGCTGGTGGATGTTTGGGTCTGTATGGGTTAAATGTCTTATATTTTCTGTTATATTTTCATTAAGAGAAAAAAATAAAATGAATAAACTTCAGATGCACCAGATCTGTTCTTATCCAGGTGTAATGAATATGGAATCTCGCTGATCATAAATGGGTTAGGTGTGATCATTTCGCATATGTAACCATACCCACTAAACACCCTAAAAGGGCAGGTGTTGTGTCATGTGCAAACAACTGACCCAAAAACACTGCAGATGAAGGGTCAGTTTTTTGTCCTTTCCAATAAAATCTGAAAGCCCTTTATTTATTTATGGGTGATCATGACAATAACAGATCTGAAGATAACAAGTTAAAATGAAAAATATTTATTTCCACTGTGACCTTTAGTTTAATGATTTTAGTTTTTATTATTTCTCATATAAAAGTGTCCTGTCAGACGCTCCACTTCAATTGATGAATGAGATGTTTTCCAACCACAAATTTAATAATCAATCAAGAAATTCCTCTAAAACATATAATGTGAATTAGATTGTACTATGTATTCCTGTGTTCCTTCTGGGCTATGATGATTTTGTATAATTTTCTCTTAACTGGAGTGAGAACAAAAATAAGAAAACATTGATGAATCTCACAAATCTATGAATGCAAACAAAATAAGACAATATTAGTTCATATATGGTTTCTTGAATGAGACCCAAAGTGTAGTAAATTTGAACAAAATTTAAATTAAATGATCCACAGTGAACACAGAGTTCCACTCATTCTGATGCTTGAGCTGGTTCTTCAGTGTTTTAACTTGTTTCATCTGATTCTAAGAGGTCAAAGGTCGCAAAGTTCCACTTTCCTAGACATTCCAAATTTAACCCAACGGTGACCTGAGACCAGGTCACAGGACGGTCTACATTAAACCTGTCTATCCTCTGACCCCCACATTAATAAACTCTGGGGTTGGAGGAACCTGAAGTCACCAATGACCAGAGGAGGACGGAGCTCAAGGCGGGGCCGAGATGAGGAGGTGGAACAGGAGCAAAGTAGAGGAATGTCAGGGACTTTAGAGTGGTCCTCTGCCCCTGTCCCTACCCCTCTGTGTTGGTCTTAGTCTTGATCCACTCTGGTCTTGGTTCAGGTTTTAGCAGACCAACAGGGTTGGACCTTAAACCTTCTGGTCTGGTTGAAGGGGTTGGTACAGATTAATTTTTTGTGATCATTGTCTCCACTCACATGGGTTAAAGTTCATGACGTTTCACCTCTGATGCGTCCCTTTCTGCTCAGTTCACATCAGTTCTATGTCAGTAAATGAACCCGTTTACATTCACACTAATACGATGATCATTACTCGATTTGTGGAGTTATCAGATTATTATTGATCAAGTAAACAGTATAATCTAATTATGAGAAAGATTAACACACATGGATTTATCCCCAATACTTTCTTCATGCATGTAAACCTGTTGATCTGATTTATTTCGCTGTTTTACACCTGCACAGGTGGAAAAACAATTAAATCATAGAAAACAGAAGTGATGTAGACAACCGTGAGTTGAAGACAATAACAGGAAGTTTAATTCTGTCGTCACTATATGTCACTATATGTACAAACTCTGAAATAAATTCAACAAGTGGTGCTAGGCACAACAAACCCCGCCCCTCACATGTATTTCACCCATTATACTGTATTTAAATGGGAAGATTTTTTTTTTAATCATAAAAAAATCTAACTTTGACTTACCTTTCCCAAAATGTAATGGCATGGTCTATTCTGGGTCACTGGCAATCTATAAACCCAATTTGGAATGAACTGGACAAATAGTTTTGCTGCTAAAGTGTTAACAAACAAAGAAACAAACCGAACCAAAATAATATCCCTTGCCTCCCCTTCGGGGGTCGGGGTAACAATGGACTGAAACATCTAAACCAGGGTTAATCAATTATCATATTTCTGAAGTGCATGTAAAAGTGTTAGATCTAATTAATTACAATTATCTGATTATTAGCAGTTACTGAATGTTTATGGTCATGTAAATGGACTCAGTGTCTCTTGAATTTAAACAGTTAGGCTGCTTCAATTTCAGATGTCCACATGGTGGCGCTCTGGACCAAGTCCAGGGTCACTCTGTGGTCAATTTGATGTCACACCTCTGAGCATGCTCAGTGACATCACACCAGCAGCTCTGATGTCACATGTTTATGACATCAGAGCAGAGGCAGATCCTGGATAACCTCTGTCTATCGGCGGAAACATCTCTGGGGTTTAGACAGAGTCATCTTAAAGCCCAACTATTATTCCTTTTTTTACCCAATTTAAAATAGTTCTTTATTATCTACAGTTACTATGTGCAACTGAGTATGTTCCAAAAACCTCAAGGATTTAGAACAGATGCACCTAACTTACTCTGTTTACGGAGCTCTTTCCACAACGAGTCGCTTTTGGACCCCAGAACATGAATATTCATGAATCAATGATTGACATCCTGGCCAGCCAATCACGTGATTAGTTTGATGTTGCCATAACAACTTGCCAGGTTTGACATCAACATGACTACTGCCGGAAGGCACACTTCAAGAACAACCGTTAGCCACATTAGCAACGAACTAGTGTACTAAAATCACGGGCACTTGAAAGGTGCTGACATGATAGCAAACAGAATCATGTAATAACACCATCATACTGAGTGAATCAAAATATGTATTCCTCCCTCCAAGTGTAGGCAAATTTTAATATAATTCAAAACATGGACAGAACCTGGCTAACTCCAGACACAGCTTTAACTGCTGTAGTGTTAAACCACAATCAAAAATCTTTAGCTGCCATTATTAAAAGAAAATAAAGTCGGATCAGAGAGCAGGACAACAGCATAGAGAAACCGTGACCATAAAATGTGTAACCACATCACCGCTGACAAATATCACTTGCTAAATATTATTTTAATAAGTATGCATCTCCACTGAGTTGGTTGAGAAGTTGATGATAGCATCAGTTGATTACATTCGACCGCTTTTAGCTCGCATCAGAGTTTTTGAAGCGGTGCATTTTCCTCTTCAAATGTATAGTACTGGTTTGTACATCAATCAATCAAAGAAAGCAAACATACATTTGACATTCGGTTTTTGTCAGATGGTGGGTACAGCTCCAGCCACAAGCCTCAGTTTTTTGGCAAAGCCTGCAGTGAAGTGACCTAAGTTTGTCAAACAATCACTGGAGAAGTGGTTGGCACAAATATATAAGTTTTTTCAGACTCACTCCAGAACATTGCCATCATAAATAAAATCAATCCACTTCCACGTAGAGGCTCTACCGCAGGAGTTCAGTGTAGAGTTAAATGTTCCTCTGTGCATCCAATGATGGAACAGCTCGCCCATGAACTCAACTTCATCTTGTAATAGTAGCCACTGTAACTGGACTGGCATGACATAGAATGTACACGCTTTGGGGTGGTGGTGGTTTGGGGGGAAAGGGAGGGGGTATTGATAGGAGGAGGGAATTTGGAGTGATTGACAGGGTTGGGGGTGGGAGCAAAAGGGTCATTGATGTAGATAACCGGCAAGAATCACAACAGCTCGTTTTAATGCATGTTTATGGTCAGAGGGATCAAACAACAAATTTACCTGACCATTTTTTTTTTTCTTTTTTTTTTGCCTTCTAAAATGTTCCCCTTGATCAACGCTATTTTTGAGGTTATATAGAGTGAAAAAAGTATAATAGTTGGGCTTTAACAAATCTATCAGACATTGTGTCCAGGTTCTACTGAGGTCCTGGATCAGCAGCTGCACATCGACCATCATGTCTCCATTGGTCTTCACACTGTTGGGCTGGAGTAGAACCACCTGCAACTCATCAAAACCAAGGAACTTGAGGAAATGAAGGACTCGTTTGATCCTGGTTCAGCTCAGGTGGATGCTCTGGTGGAAAGTGTGAGACTTCTTCAGTGTCAGCTTCATTGTCCTCTTTCAAACTCCATCAACCCCTGAACTGCAGCAAAATGAAGAGGATGTTTAGAGATATGTGGGTTTATATTTACAGGATTCAGACATTTCAGAACCACAACTCGTCCTCATGTCCAACGATGCCACAACTCACTGTGCCCACATTTAAAGAATCAGGAAAACTGTCACCCCTGTTCCAGGACCACAGTGGACTGACCCAGATCTGGACCATAGCTGGACCAATACTGTTGCCAGTAAAAGTCCTGAATTCAGACCCCAGCTGAACCAGATCAGCTCCAGACCTCATCCAGGGTCTGTCTGCAGTCTGTCTGATGGCCTGTAGGGGGCACCATCTGGGCCCTGGACGGAGGTAAAGCATTAAAGTGCAGCGTTTACCATGAAGTATTCAGGTGCAGATTAGATAACCCACACCGAGCCATTATCTAATAAGAGCAGAGCAGGATAATAGAGCAGTGGAGGATCCAGTTACATCAGGCTGAAACTGGACCCAGACCAGAACAGAGACTGGGGGCTGATGGAGGCCGACGGGGATTTACGGCCCCCGAATTCACTGTGTCATTTCATAAGGAAACATGACGAAGGTTTTATCTCTGACATTAACCAGGTTTACATTCAAAGAAAAACAGACCAGATGTTTCCATCAGATCAGAAAAACATGAAGGATGATGAGGAAAGACGAAGAAAACCAACCGTTAGTGTTTAATGATGGAGTAATAGAAGGAGGCAGAGACAATGACATAAACATTGTGAATAAAGACCAATATCATCACGTTTATGGACCTGTCATCTATGTCAGTGTTTGATGATGACATTTATCATGGCAGATCAGAAAACCATCTCTTTAATGACTGTGACATGTTTTAATTGGTTTAGGTTTAGACTCAACCTTTGTCTGGTGATAAAAAGAAACAAATCTCATTGTCCACAGACTGGACGTGAACCAGAACCAGATCACACCCACGCTGTCCAAGGCTCTTATATGTTTTGCTGTTTTGATATGATGTTGATAAAATTCACTATGAATTAAAATATGAGTCTGAATGGGTTTAGTTTTACTGTTTGACATAACTCCATTAATCAATAATTAATGCAATAAATGAGTTTAATAGAAACAACCTTCATCATGTTGGCTAAATGTCAAATGGCTAAAGTCATTGTGCTGTTTTACAAACTGATGCTGGGACATCATCAGCTTCCTGTTGCTGTTGGCAACAGGCTTGGTCTATAGATACCATAATACCTGTTTCCATGGTGACAGTGCTTTCCACTTTGACTGAACAGTCTGAATTTATCTAATTTGTTCAAACCTGACGCTGCTACAGTCAACGACTTACAGGTCACATGACATGTGAGGAGTCGGTTTCCAGCGTGAGGATCGAGTTTCAGCATCAGGAAACTGGATCCATGGCACCGATTATCTGAGGTGTTCGTCCAATAGCTCAGATCACATCGAACGCCTGGGGTTTCTATGGAAATGGTGTTTACAGCAAGAGGTGTGAAAACAGACAAGAGGACGGACACAAACACAAACAAACACAGGCTGAAAATAAACAAACACTGGCAAAAAGTAAACAGTCTAAAAACAAGAAAACAAATGACAAAGTAAGCAGACTTTACTAATACCCCCTGACCTGTCGCACAGCAATTTGCCCCTCCTGTTCATTGATCCCCTGCCTTTACCCAGGGAGTAATTTTGAGTCTTAACTTTCAATCTTTTGAAAAATTATTCAAAAATTAAAATAAATAAATAATTGAGAGAAAGGCACATGTAAAGAACATGTGTGAAATTTGAAAAGAATTGGGTGAATAGTGTTGAAAAAACTGGACAAATTGTCTATGCTGAAATTTTAAAAACGGTATTTTAAAAATCCTCAAATTCTGCCATCAAACTGTGCATAGAACCTCTCCTAGTGGTAAAGAACATGTGTGTCCAATTTGAAAAGAACTGGGAGAATAGTCTCATTAATGGAATGGACAAATACCTCGGATGGACAGATGGACTTCCTGGTATATCTATAAACCCCTGCCCTCTGGGAAGTAGTCCCAGTAGAGAGCTCCTCAATGACTGCAGTATCCTCCTCTGAACTTTCATCTTCTTCCTCTCTCTGGCCCTCCTGTCCTCCACCTCATATTCAGACAGCTCTAAATCTGAATCTCCCTCCACAGTTCTTAACAAAATCCTCTGCCTAAATTGGCCCTCTGCTTCCAGCTTTATTAAAGGTGGGGTTTATAAGTCCTGATGTTCACAACAAAGGACACTGAATAAATGTTGTATTTTCAAAGGGTTAAAATTATTGAGTCTTTTTAAAAAATCTTACTAAATGGAAGTCAAGACTTTTGATATTAAAGAAAAAACTTGTTTTTAGCAACAGAAGCATGATATATGCAGAAAAAAAAAATCAGTGACTTGCCTCTTGGTGCCATAAAATGAGGAAGGTGGGCTTCCCTCCATTTTGAAGACAATGCATGTGCTGCTGGCAACAACAACCCCACAAATGGGGCATCAAAAGAAAGCCCAGGATGCCCTCTTAAAGGGAAAGTAAGATTGAAATAGATTTAAAGGTCTCAGACTCATGTCCCCCACAGAGGACAAAAATGAAATGCCAGGTCTCAGGAGGATACACATGAACTTCCTTCAAGATTAAACTATTATAATCAGCTTTTATATAGACCTACTGTTAATAGCTGCTTTATTTTATTGGATTTTTTTTAACCCAAAACATCACATTGATGACAAATTTTGACTGATTTCCAGTCAACGTCACTTATTTAATGTTCAAAGTGAGTGAACATCAGTGTAAATAAGTGGATATTACAGTTTTATATATAGTATGTAACGTAACTGATGTAAAACCTGTGATATTTCAGGCTTTTTCGTCATTAAAGTGGTTTTTAAATTCAAATTTAAAGTTTTAAATGAACTCTTTAAAACCTGACGTGTCATCGCTGACACACCCTTCGCATGTGCAGTTAGGATGGCTGTAACTCTTTCACTGTTTGTGCAATTGGAAAAATTCCAATAGTTTCTGAAACATTGCGCTTTACAGATTTTATAGGGTCATTACGGTGATTTAATTCACGCCTGTACTAGAACCTGGAGAAGAAGCCATTTTAGCAATATTATAACGTGGAGTAAATTAGAAAAGACTGCTAGATTTTGACAGTTCTAAGTACTCTGGAAAAATGGGCAAAAGGACTCACTCACAGCATATTTTTAAACCTTTTTATAGTCAAAATAAGCAAAAAGTCCAGACGGACCATTTTAGGCTTAGGGTTTAAAAGGTTAAACTTTTAAATAAACTTGTCCTGTAGATGTTCCTAAACTGTGGTGGTTTTCTCAGATGTCTGGATGTCCTCTGCTGCTGCAGATGTTGTTGTTGCTGATGATGCAGCCGCCTGTTGCCGTGGTGACGTGCGGACGGGACACTGATAAGAGGCTCCGTGTCCGCGCCTCCGTCAGTGCGTCCGGTGCCAGTCAGGAGGGTCTGGGGCTCCGATGGGGATTCCGGTTTTTCCGGTCGCTCCTCCTTTAAACTGCAGCAGCTCAGTGCGCGGATCAGACTGACGGCGGCAGCGGCAGCAGCAGCATGGCCTCTAACACCGCCACCATGGGGAACCTCCCCAGGGGGGTCGGCATCTGCACCACCATCCCGGACATCCTCTACCTGCCGGAGCTGGTAAGACCCACCTCGATCCCGAATCGGGGACGGAATCAGAACTAGGGCCGAGGACGCACTGAACTCGGCTCCGCGCGTTTATGTCTGTGCGTAAAGTTTGAGATTTAAGAAATAAAAACAGAAAACGGAACAGACCAAACCACAAACCGACCCAGTCCACGGGGGCCGGGTCGGGTCAGTTTCTGGTCCTGATCCGGCTCAGGCCGATTACTGGTCCTGATCCAGGTCAGGTCAGTTTGTGGTCCTGGTCCGGGTCTTTAATCTAAAGTCGTCGTTTGAGTTTTTCGGATCCTCTGAACCTCGGACCGGTCGGAACCGGTGGTAACGTAGATCTGAGTGATGACATTTACTGGACGGGCTTTAACATCACATGAAGGATGGAGGTGAATCCTCCTCTTCTTCATCCTTCTGGACTAATGATGACCTGAGTCATATAGACCAGATGATCTAGTCCGGGTCGGTCTGGATCAGGTGTTTTTCTAGCCAGTGGGGTTCTGATGGACCATCTTCTGTCCAACCTCAGTGTCTTTGTTCTTGATCGAAGCTGAGACACTTGAGTCTCATCTTCTCTGACCAAGGTTAAGCTCTGACCTCACACCTTTGACATTTACTTTCATAGTGATGTTCAGAGGTCAAATCCTTAGTGGTTTCTTCAGTAGAAGCAAAGTAGAACTGAGTCTTTACTGGTGGAAAAGTGATGAAGTCCAGGATGTGAAAAGTTTGAGAAGAGTCTGAGGCCTTCAAAGGACTTTTCAAAACATATTAATATAATGATCTTATAATAATCTTGTGTTTGTTGGGTTCATCAAATCATCATCTACTCTAAGTGTCATCATTTCATTGACTTTGAGTCTGATTTCATTTCATCCTCATAGACTACAGGTCACCAACCCTGATCTTTGAGAGCTACTTCCTGCATGTTTTAGATGTTTCCCTCTTCCAGCACACCTGATGGTGGTTATCAGGCTTCTGCAGAGCTTGCTGATCATTTGAATCAGGTGTGTTGGAAGAGGGATAAATCCAAAACATGCAGGATAGTAGCTCTCAAGGACTGGGGTTGGTACCCCTGATATAGACCAACCACCTTTAACCCTTTCAACTCTCCATTCAAAGGCTGATGAAAGTGATGAACCTTAACAGCGTTCATCTGTGTCTGTAGATGTTTTCTGCTGCTGCTCTGTGTTGGAATGTGTCATGTCGAGGTGTCTTCGTTGACAGATAATCCTTAAATTACTGGACAGATTACCATTGGCATCTGTCCATTTCCTGTCCTTCATTGTCTGTCTAATTACATGTGTTCTTTGGTCACCCCCAGTGCATTGTGGGATATTCATGTGTGGAGGTGTTGGGTGTTCTGGAACCTTTCGTGGTCCATGTCCTGGTGGCTCTTCTGATTGTGTCGTGTGTTGTAGTTCTGTACTGCATCCTGTTTTGTTGGTGTTGTTGGTTTGTGAGGATGAGATGCAGCTGTCAGTCATTCATCTGATCCATGAGACATCCATAGATCAGAACCTGGACCTTCTCGTTCCGCCTTTACCAGACATTCAGACTGTGAATCTGGTTAAACCTCATACTGTCTACTGATCTAAAATGTTTAATACCTGTTGATCCACTAATCCTTTCAATATGTGTAAATAATAGCTGTAAAATGCAGTTTGTCATCTTTTCATGTACATCAGATATGACCCATTTGGATGTTCAGAGGCTCCGTAGTGAATGTGGAAACGCTGTCATCTTCTACAACATTGATTCACCAGTAAAACCCATGGAGTTGGATCAATGACAGTGGATGGAGACACTTGGTTTATGTTCAGTCAGTGATATATTTTGTTGAAAAAGTCACTTTTCCTTCAGTTTTCTCTGTTTTGATATGACTTTTTAATTTACTCAGCGCTTCAATCTATGTGATCAGAAAAATAAATGCGGGAAAATACATGATTTACACTGAAAAATCCTAAATACTGTATGTCCCAAAACAAATTACAATTGAATTTTCTGCAATGATAACTTTAAAAATAGTGAATCAATCAAAATGCAATTTCAGGGCATGAAAATATAACTTATTACCTACATCTTGCAGAAAACCCCATTGGATTTGCTTCAGTGGTCACAGAGAAATGGGGATCTTTGTTAAGCATGTCAGAAGTCCCTTCCCTCCCAGTTTTGTAAGATGCATTATCCTCCCTTACCCTGTCAAGATTGTGGTTTGATTCAATGTGCCTTAACACAATGAATGCTCTTTGAGCAGGAGTTAGTTGCTGACCAACCATAGCAAATTTGCAGTTTGAGAATTGGATAGGTAAGAGTCCAAGTAAAATGCTTGTCAACAGATGTTAGCTTCTTAAGGAACAAATGCAAAATGGTAATTGAGAGATCAATACGTCTTTCAACAACAAAACCTCACACGAGTACATACCATTGATATGATGTTATGCACAGAATTTGAATCCATTTGTTAGTTGCCCAGTCAGTTGTGAGCAAAATATTTTCCTTCATATGGATGCCAAGAGCATCCAAGTGCCAAACTTGGAAGAAACGAACCCATGACATGCTTTACAAATATCCACATTTCTCCGTGAGCACTGAACCAAATTAAATGGGGTTTTCTGCAAGATGTAGATAACAACTTAATAGTTTCATACCCTGAAATAGCATTTAGATTGTTTAATTATTTTGAAAGTTATCAATCAGAAAGTCTGATTGTAATTTTTTTTGGGACATATGGTACAGAGGATAATATCAAAGGGTGATAAACCACTTCGGAAGATGCAGAGAAAAAGTTCAAGAAGTTCTGTCTCTAACGGTTAAAAGTCCAGTGTGTTGGGTCCTCCTTCTTCTGGTGTTTTATTTTGGTGGTGTCCACCGTCATCTACACTGAGCATCTTGTAAGGTTTTACCTAAAACATCTGTGATGTCAGAGTGATGAACATGCTTTCCTCTACATCCTGGTTGTTTTAGTGGACGCTAACAGATCAGAGTGAAACCTGTGAACATGTATCTGTTGTTAACTGTGATGTTTTTTTCCATCAACATATGGACATTTTTCTGTTTATTTCCTCTGATTCCTGTTCAGACTTTGGAGACAGTTTCATTCTCTTAAGGGCAAGGTCAAGGGCCTCACAGATGGACAGCCCACTACTTTTTGATTCATAACTTTGAACCAGACAAGTTTAAGACCAATATTGCACATAATTGTAAAGGTCTAAATACCACCTTAAACATACTAAAAGGGCAAAATTTAGTTTCAAATATTATTAAATGACAAATATCAAAAATTACTGCGTCACGGATGGACAAAAAATTGTGTTTTTTGCAAGAATTACAAAGTTCTCAAAAGTGAAGTTCCTGTGACATTTTCATCCTAAAATGTATTCAGTGTATACTTTAAACCCTCTATTAATAATAATAATTGGTAATAATCGGTTAGAGGAAAAAAATATTTTATCATACCTAAATTGCAAGTTTTTAAAAATGGCAGTGTCACAGATGGACAAAGCCAAAAACGTCATGGATGGACAACAAAAGTAAATACCAAATGAAACATTTTTATTTCAATTATCATTATCATACTTTTTTTTTTTTTAACAATATTTATAACATACAAATATTAACATTATATTCAAATGTATTTTGCATAGATATATGCATTTATTAATTTTAAATACTGTGTATTTAGAATATGACATAAATAATATAATAATCAAATATCAATGTATTTGGAATACATTTAGTTTATTTATGCAAGTTTATAAAATGAACCTAGAATGACGGCAGAAAACTTTGTCACTTTCCAAACATTCACACTCATAAAACTTCTTTTTTTTTTCCCCACAAGTTTTTTCTCATTTCAAAATACATCCTCCTGAAAATGTATGTAGTTATCTACCCAGAAATATAAATTTGGTGTAGATTATTGTAATTTAATTTTTTTGACTAGATGTTAACCTTCCCTTGACTTCACCCTTAAACCTTTTATTTGTGGAGTTTTTCTTGAAAGTTGGTGTCATATTTTCTACAGATGAAACTTTGTGATAAATAAACTGAATCATCATATGATTAATTTCTTTGGTAAATATCTGTTTGATAGTTTGGATAATGTAGAGACAATGTAGAGTCAACGGGTCAAAGTGAAATAAACTCTGTCTCATAGAACAATGAACTCATGTAGATCTGAAACTACAGATGGTTTTCATTGTTTAATTCATTCATTCCAGTAATTGTTTTTTTGGTTTTTTTTTTTATATAAAATATTTCTAAAACCAAAAATACTCAAAGATTTTCAGTCCCAGAGGAAAGAGAACAGATTCACATTTAAGATGATGAAATCAGACCAAACTGGTTGTAATTATTAAACCACTGGACTCACTAGACCAGGGGTCAGCAACTCTGGTCCTTGAGAGCCACTATCATGCCTGTTTTAGATGTTTCCCTCTTCTAGCACACCTGACGGTCATTGTCAGGCTTCTGCTGAGCTTGATGATAGGCTTATCATTTGAATCGGGTGTGTTGGAAGAGGGATACATCTAAAACATGCAGGATAGTGGCTCTCTAGGACCAGGGTTGCAGACCCCTGCACTAGACCAACTGGATGAAGACCTGGATCTGTGGTAAACCTTCTGAATCAGAACCAGATCCTCTGGGGACAGGATCCAGTTCTCCAGGGATCCAGAACCAGACAGTTTGGTCACATGACATGAATAGAGCACAGACAGGGTGGGGTTTCAGGTCAGACACAATGGAACATAACAGAACAAAAGAGATGACAGCAGAAGATAACAGATGACGAAAAGAAGAACTGATGTGAAACTATTCTATCCATAGAATAGAATAGGTCGCATTCACAGAGAGTGAGAAGCCTCATATGGTAAACATGTTATATGTAACATACATGTATAAAGTATTTATTTATTATTTCCTAACTCTAACATCAGCAACTGCAGGTCAACCAGACCCAGAAGAACCGGGACAGAACAGGACCAAAGGTTTTTCTGAGACCTGCAGCATGAGCCATGTCCATTTTAAGAATACTCTGCAAAGATCAGGATGAAAAGTGATCAGCTCCTTTGTAGAACAGTTTCATATCAGGCACCAAAGAGGGAATATATGGAACAATATGCAGTTAAGAATATTAGTCTGTCAGTAGTCTTGGATCTTAGTGTCAGTCTTAGTTTGAGTTTTTAATCTTCTATCAGGTCCTGATCTGTAGAAGATGAAAAAGGTTGAATCATAGACTCTCATGGTCATCTCTTTTAACCTGTATGAGTGGTGCTGTTTCTGGGTTTTCATTGCAGATCTTTGGCGGTCTGGTCTGGATCCTGGTGGCCTGTACTCTGGTGGACCCGCCGAACCCTCAGGGCTGGGTGATGTTTGTGTCAGTCTTCTGCTTCGTCATGACCTTCATCTGGCTGCTGGTCTTCGCTTGTGGAGGACACCACAATAAGGGCAGCTGGGCAGCCGCCGTGAGTCTATAAGTTCCACAACACCAAATACAGCAGGTCCATAAATAAGAACCATGGTCCAGAATCAGGTCCAGCACATGCCAAAACTTCTGAAATGTTTAGCTCGAGGTTCAGCAACAGGTCAGAAGGCAGAGCCACCATGTAACCTCAGCAGAGGCCAAAAGAACATGTTATTTTATTAATAAAAAAAAAGTCTGAAAATTCAGATTTCAAATCTGAGAGTGAATCAGTGAACTGATGAATTGGTGAATCAGTTAATTGATGAATCAGTGAATCAGTTAAGTGATGAATCAGTGAATTGATGAAATGGTGAATCAGTGAATTGATGAATCGTGAATTGGTGAATCGGTGAACCAGTGATTTGTAATGTGTGAACAGTTTAACTGAATCACTTCAAAACCAGATGTTCAGCAGAAGTGATGTTTTCCATAATAAACTGTGGTCAATGTGTGGATCATCTGTTTGAGGGTGGACATTAAGCAGCCAATCAGAGAGCTCTTCAGACAGCAGGAGGCGGAGTCACAGAGTCAGATAGCGTTAAACTGATTCTGGGTTAAAACACAAATGTAAAAAGATGAAGAAACAACATGAAGATGATGAGAGACAAACAAATTCATACATTTGTCATATCCAAAACCACAGAGTCAGATCAGCGAAAAGGAATCACATTTTAAAACATGTGAAGATAATGTTCATAAAAGTGTTTTCTTTCTGACCCCTCCCCTCCAGGACTTTGCGTACCATGGTCTCGCTGCCTTCTTCTACCTCAGTGCTTCAGTGAGTTTGGCCCGTGTGACTCTGGAGAAGCAGGTGAACTCCACCCATGTGAACTTCCAGGTGTACCAGTTGGACATCTCTGCAGTGGTGAGTCCGTCCACCAATTGGTACCAAGCGTCTGTACGTCCATCCATGTCTCAAACCTAAACCCACTGTCATTTCCAGGTGTTTTCCTATGTGGCGACTCTCCTGTACTTCGTCCACACCATCCTATCGGCCATCCGGTGGAAGTCCTTCTAGACATTGTCACAACCAGAACAGAACTGTTTTTACTGTGAATACGAGGGGGTGGAGCTAAATGCCGGGATCATCCGAGGAGGACAATGACTCCAGTTCAACAAACCTCACCACTGCCACCGCCACTGTCTATCTCCATCTGTTTCTCCTGGAGGCTTTTTCCTGTGTCTCAGTGTGTTTCAGGTTTAGTTTCTTTCTCATCTCATCCTTTTTTTTAACCATCTCTCTATAGGTTGAAATTAGAACCAATCAGATTCTGAGCTGAAGTAAATAAACAGAAGTGGTAGGTCTGACCATGGTTTCCACCAGTAGAAGAACAAACTGATGTTCAATCACCAAAGCATTATCTATTCAAACAGGATAATTCAATGCCAGTAGTTAAAACCAAAGCCAAAGAGTAGAAACTGCACATATTAGAGTTTAAATGTAGAGGAAAAGGAAAATAAATACTAATGTCACACAGATTCCATCTTGTTGAATTTGTAGCTTAAGTTCATGCATGTATCTGCATCTATAAAACATGTTCATATATTCTTCAGTTGTGTTTCTTCTCCAGCTCAGAATCCTACCAACGTCTCCAGCGTCTAAAGAATGAAGACAAACACGACACTAGTCACACGTGGAGACAAATCTAAACAGGGTAGGGAATTGTGGGAAATGGAGTTTGTTGACAGCCACTAGAAATGAAAATTTGAGATGAAGCTGAATGTGGTGAAGCTCAGAAGTGATGCCGCATTTTTACCTCAGCTCTAAAACCTGAGCTCGTAGTTTTAAGAACAGAGTCAAAGTGTCGACGTCTGGATGTTTCTTTCCCTGTGATTAAACTGGCGTCATTGTATGAGGATCTGGACTCGTCTGAGGAACAGACTGATTCGTTTCTATATCTGGTTTTTATGTTGACTTATGTTTTTGTAGGCTCTTTAATTCTGTCATGTCATTAATTTAAACAAAGATCAGGAACTAAATCCACCAGGATGTAAATGATGATTTTGTAACATTTATAACTAACAGCTCCTTTCTTTTTTTTTGTAAATGTTTTTTGGAAACTTAAATTCATTAAAAATGAATAAAAATGTGTTTTTAAATATTTAACACATAAAGTGCCTTGGTTAATCTTAATCTGCAGTTAAAGCTTAACCTTTGGTCAGTTATGGGTTAAGGTTAGATTGTAACAATTCTGACAACTCGTCAGGACGAAGATCAGCTTCATGTCCAGTCAGCCTAAACTCGACACATCCTTCATCCACCTCCTTTTAAAACCAACATGACACTGCGCTGTTTCAGGGTCTCCGTGGTAACGCAAGGCGACAAAGGGGCTACTGATGTTGACACTCATTAATATTTCATTTGCAGCGACATCAGGTGGAGCAGAGGGAGGTCAGAGGTCACACATCAGTGTCAGTCAGGTGGGGTTCCTCAATGCTGACCACATGATCAAACTGATCATTATTATTACCATTTATGTCTGAATCAGTAGCGTCACATAACCACATATCACCAAACCACAGGCATGTGTTCATTTTCCTTCATTCGTCAGTTTCAGTAACGATGTCCACATTTCCTGTGGGTTCAGTGGTTCTTTAAATGGGCCCAATGAGACTCACATCAACAGAACCATCAGGACCATGAAACCAGTAAATCCAGTCCAGGATGTGGATCTATGAGGACCCTGATTAACTTAATGCACCAATTTACACATTATGACAGATTCCATGAGTTTCAACTATTGGAAAACTGTTGTAAAAGTGGTAGAAGTAAATTAATAAATACACAGAAAAAAAAAGATTTCAGCGTTTTTCATGGGGAAATTAAACGTACAGTAGGTTAATCTACAGCCTGAATAAACAGGATTTCCAATAGCAGTATTTTCAATGTATTAGTACTATCTTCCTGGTATTCCTCCACCCTCGGTGTTAGGTCAGTGAACTGTAGCTGTGATCTATAATAGATGAGTTGGCGACAGCAGGTGATAATAGCGAAGCATCTCCATGAAACCAAATCCGGCAGCAGCTCCGTGAGGATGCAGGTCGTCTGAACAACGACTACACTCACCTCAATCACAGACAACAAACCGCTGATCCTCCGATAACATAGAAGGGCTCTCAGAGAGTGCGTTACCTCTGCCAAGGCCCAATCCTCCTGTCAATCACCGGATCACACTGTCACACCACGTTAAACACTGAAAAAACAACTCCAGCCTCCACAACATCCATGGATCTACTGCAGCATTTACAGGGTTAGTGTCTAACTGCATTAATAGATGAAATAACATACAGTGGAAAAGACGATCTTCTGGTGAAGCTATCTGTGAATATCACACATTACAAACACAGCAAGAAGAAAACCATGAATCAACAGAGGAAATCTACTCTTACTATCATGATAAAACAAAGGCTACCCTCTGTCCTCTATGGGTTTATGTATTAGGACAGAATAAAACACTCACCACATAGTACAATTATTACCCAGCCCCCCGGAGGGGAGACAAGGGGTATTGTTTTTGGTTCGGTTTGTTTGTTTGTCAACACTCAAGCAGCAAAACTATTGGTTGAATTCAAACCAATTTAGGGTTTATAGATTGCCAGTGACCCAGAATAGATGTGATTACATTTTGGGAAAAGTAGGTCAAAGTTAAATTTTTTATGAATTTTTAAAATATTTTTTCTTTTTCCATTTACTTATAATGTGCAAAATTTCAAATGTCTATAAAAACATACATTTTGTTTCAATTTACTTAAAACTTGGCACATATATAGAAGCAGTTGATATGTTGACATCAGCACACACAGACATGATGACATCCGCTGGATCGATGCCAAAATAAGATACAACATGTGCAAGGGGCGGGGTTTGTTGTGCCTGGCACCACTTGTTTACCCTTAACATTCCAGGGTAGTTTTGCTTAAAATGCCTGAAAACTACCTCTCCAAATTAAAACTAGACAAAACTAGCTGTCAGAAGCGATGGCTCAGGGTATATCCCTGAACACCTCCAATCCTTAACCAGACAGCTATGATGTCATGATGTGACGCATCCCTAGGTCATGACCTTTCATTTGCACTTGATTTGAAGTCAATCAGACAAATAGTTCCAGAGATATGAACAAAAGAGTATTTAGTGATTATAAACTTTGGAGCGGCCCCTTGTGGCCAATTTAGAAATGGTAAATCATCCAAAATCGAATCAGTTCTTCCTCTCCATGATATTCAATGATATGGAAAACATGGAATTTCTAAACCGAATATCTTTCAAGTTACACGAAGGATGGCAACAATGATTTTTTTAGTCATTAAGCTCCACCTAGTGACAAGATTTGGAACTGTACAGGCATAGCATCATGATATAACACATGCTGAGATCATTACCTTTCATTTCCACTTGATTTGAGGTCATTCAAACAAATAGTTCCAAAGATATGGCGAAAACAGGGATTTCCTCTTCTGTTATATTATGGGACCATATGACCCCCCCGGGGGGGGGAGGGGGGGGGGGCAAATGTGATTTGTTTGTGTGTGTGCATGCGTAAAATAGTTTTTAAAATCAACATCTGATTCATTAGTGTGAACATTTATTGTGTAAACTGTAACATCTGTGAAAGC
>JAPQRP010000001.1:34305488-34329593 GCA_037367295.1 Apogon hyalosoma
TATATATAAAAGCAAGAAAAAATGTTGACATATATGGATTTTATTGTGGTTTTTGTGTGCGTGGACATTTTTGTCCACGAGGGTCACCACAGGTATTTTTTTGGAGGGAGGCATAAGGGTTAATCCATGCTGCCATGTTGACTTTAGACAGAAGAGTTTTTGTCCTGGTAACCTTTCCAAACAAGACTGAAAATCCATATTTGTCCTGTGTTTTTCTGATTGTCTGTGATGACCTTTAACCTTCTACCTGAGACCTGTAGACTCTGAGATGTAGCTCTGGGGTTTTGCAGTTTCTCTGCGTTATACATGGGCTGAGTCTTCTGGGATGTGTCTTGAATGTTTTCCACTTGTGAATAATCTTCACATCAGAACGATGGTCTTCAGACCAGCTCTGACCCCAAAACCAGTTTCCTCCTAAACATTGTGTTGACGCTCACCTGAACACTTCAGCAAACTGACAAAATGTCTGATGTCATGGAGGTCATCATACTCACTGATATTCAATAAATCAAGGACATTTGATTTGTTGAACCTGGTCTTACCTTCTTCATTCAATTTAGTTCAATACTTTTGCAACTAAACAATATAATCTGAATTGTTTCATTCAAAGCAGGTGGACATTCTTTTTCATATGTTTAGTTTGAAGACATTTCAGAGCCCGTATTTGTTATTTCTTCCTGCTATAAAGAAGTTTAGAAGTTAATGATCTGATCAAGATGTTGTTGGGTTTTTTTTTTTATCGGCTCCAGTTTTTCAAAATTTTTGCACAAATGCCTGGTGATAATGGTCTAAAATGTTGTGGAATTACCTACTGTTGTTGAGAAACTTGAAAATTGCTATTTTGTTGTGGCTGAACCTCCAGAACATCCACACATGCAACAAAATTCTTCACAAATGTACACAACTCCAAACAAACCATGAAAACCTGGAGGAAACCCTGAACCTTCCACCTCTGTCTGTTGTTCTTCTACTTGATGAAACTGTTATCTCCTCTTCACCAACTGATGAACCTCCACCTCCTCCAGCTCTTACAGACAGAACATCCACACTTTAGATTCTTGAAAATAAAACAGCAGAGACCAGAAGCCTCAGGACAGAGGTTACCCCACAGTGCCCCCTGGTGGCTGTGAGTAGACACTGTAGTGAAACTACCACAGTGGTATTAAACAATGAGAACATTCTGAACTGTCCACGTTTGGTGTGAATGGGATCATCAGTGTCAGTACAGCCCCATCATGACCCTGATGATGACCTCCACATGCACCCGTGATCCTGTTGGTGGACTGCTCCTCATACTGACCCTGCTATGAAAATTAATATCTTGTGTTAATCATTTTCATTTTTATTTATGAATTTACAGTAACATTTAAAATATGCATGTTGTATTTAGAAGGTGCTAAATAAATGGAGTCAGACCTGGTTGGCACTGTAAATGAGAACAGGTTGTTAACTGATCTCTGGTTCAATGAAGGTCAGTAAATGACTCAGAGTGAAGGTTGTGATCTGGTTCGTACCTGAATGATCAGGAAGGCAAACAAAATGGAAAATATACACACTATTTGCAGAAGCTACTATAAACGGCACAAATAAAATTGAATATACAGCCTAACTGTTGCTTTTTCTGTTGTGACAGAGTCATGATCCAGGTTTGGTTCAGTTTAGACACAAAAACACAAACTGGGCTGAAATAAGACGACTGATGAAGAACAGTCTTCATAAACCCACCAGTCCTGTCATTTATCTGCTGAGGTCAGATCATACAACTCAACATCAGAAACACTTAGACTCACGCAGGTAAAAATAAATGACAGGAGGAATGTTGGTGATAATGAGGCCGAACAGATAAACTGTGACACATTGCTGCTGGAAAACAACTCAGCTGCTTCTTTATCAGAGCGTCGAGGAGGAACCGTATGAAGAACAGAACATGACAAAGAACACAACGGCGTCACAGTGAAAGGAGATAAAACACAATAAACTACAGTGCCTTTAACTCATTAGTGTCGACATGTATTTATGTCTCACAGCAAATGGGAATAAACATAATTATCATTAAATTTGGGGGTAAAAGTAAAGTTAGTCTTCATTAAATGTAAGTGACTGCACATATCTGTCAACATAAGTTAATTTATTCACTCATCTTCTGAACCATTTTATCCTCGAAAGGGTCACAGGGGTGCTGGATCCTATCCCAGCTACCTATGGGCGAAGGCAGGGTTCACCCTGGACGTGTCGTCAGTTCATTGCATGGCCGACATACAGGGATGAACAATCAATCATGCTCACATTCACATCTATGGGTAATTTAGCTTAACCAATTAGCCAAATAGTGCATGTCTTTGGATGGTGGGAGGAAGCCGGAGTACCTGGAAAGAACATGCAAACTCCACACAGAAAGGAATCAAACCCAGGATGTTCTTGCTGCGAGGCAAAAGTGCTAACCACTGTACCACTGCATCGCCCTGTCAACATGAACTGTGCCCTGTTGCATTATCGAAAGTTGTGTTGATAAATCCCATCAAACAAATGTTAGTTCTTCCTGTTGGAAGCAGCACTGACTGAGTGTGATATTAAAATAGAATCAGATGTAAACAGGAATCAGTTCATTATAAACTGTTAAACAACAGCGAGTCGTGGTGTTTGTGTCAGATGTTGAAACAGATGGAGGTGAGTTCTGGTCATAAAACGATGATTCAAAATGTAGAGAATTGTTAAAAAGAATAAAACAGGAGTGAAAATGACAGAACAATCTGATGTGATGGTTATTTGACTTTGGAGGTGTTTATCTTTTCTTTCCCTGAGGAACAACCCAATGTGCAATGGAAAGACAAAGCTCAGAGAAGCTGGTAAAAGTCCACATTCTCCTCCAGTAGAAGAAGGCAACTCTGAGTGTGAGTTTGTAGAGGTCTGTGGAACATCTGGGTGGATGTATGGGGGGTACGGAGGTCTGACCACAGGAGAATATAAGGTTTTCTAATCATTTTTGACCAGTATTATCATGTATTTGTGCTACATTTCAGAAAAAACTGGAGCCAATGATAAACTGTGATCAGATCATTAATAAGTGAATAAAATGGAGTAAAAGTAAATCTATCACTGAATTAAGAAACTGATCTCAAGAAATGGCGTTGTATGTCACACCAGTTCTTTTGGCATGTGGTGTGCTATATGTACGCATTTTCATCGTTTTGCATGTTATTCAACGCCATTTGAACAAAATGCGGAGATCAATTTACGCCAAAATCTCCAGTTAACATAACCCTAACCCTCAGTGTGCGGTATTTGACGCATGGATTCAGTTTGGACAGGGGGCTAGTGATGGCATGAACATACATGTGGAAAGTGCATAATGCATACAGATAACATGCCAATTAAAAGTGGTGTGTATATTTATGTGAGTCATGGTAACACGTTGAATTAAAGTCCAGACACTGGATGGATTTAACTGGATTTGGAATTTAGTGTATTTGTAGTTTAACATCAGTGCTGATGTTGGATCTGATCCATAGACTCTAACATCTGATGAAACCTCTGCTCTGAAGGTGACACTGGTTTCATGTGTGGTGGGGGCTATTATCCCAGCATTCCTGGCTGCTATGTCCCGTTATCTGTCCCACATGGAGGGGACGAGGAGCTGCTGGATGGCCCCAGGCCCCATACAGCCTTGTATGGCCACAGTCCATTGGGAGCTGTCCGATAACAGGCTTCGAGGCCATGTTTAGAGCCTTTAGCATTTGTTTCTGTTATATTTAGAGCCACTATCGGACGCAGATACCCCCCCACCCCCACCCCAGATATGACGAACAGACTCTGGTGCTAAGACGGGACGGGACGCAGGTGAGTATGGGCTCCCACAAACGACAAAAAACTACAACCCACCGGGTCGCCGTCCAGGAGCTGACGTACAGGTCTGTGTTGACACTGATGGACTCACTTTAATATTGTATTCATTAGTTTTCTGAGCTGATCTCCAGGTCTGAGACATGTTTCTTTATAATGGGTTGTTGTCACGGTGCTAAAGATCATCCAAAATGAAGACATTTAGATTGGATTTAATCTAAAAACAGGCCTGTTCTTAGGTTCTGGTTTTCTCATATCTTCAGGTAGAGGTCAGCTACTGTCACATGATGATAAAAATGATTATTTAACCCATAAAAACCTAAAACTGTTTCCAAATATATTTTTCTCTCCATTGCACCTTTCCTAAATGAATTATCACCATTTATTATATCATCCTCTGTGTTTTGCGTCATGCATTTTTCTATATTTACTTCACTGATCATGTACATGTTCATTAAAGCTCAGACTAAATTCAAAGTTTATTATATCAAAACAGACAAAACTGAAGAGTGACTTTGTCAGTAAAATATATAATTAACTGAACATAAACCAAGTGTCATTTATCCAACTCCATGGGTTTTACTGGTGAATAAATGTAGATGATGACAGTGTTGCGACATTCACTATGGAGCCTCTGAACGTCCAAATGGGTCATATCTGATGACCATGAAAAGATGACAAACTGTATTTCACACCAACTATTTACACTTATTAAAGGATTAGTAGATCAGAGGTTTATATCATTTTATATCAGTGGAGGCTCTTAGCTGCTGGTGGTTGTTTAGTCTTTGAGGATTAAAAGATAATCATTATCATTTACCATGATGTTAAAATAAAACACCAAATGTGAAAAGAGAACTTCAGTAAATTCCGGTCAAATTTCTGTTACTTCTGTTGTGAATATGTGAAGAATTAGAATGAGCTTTATTGGCCAAGTTTGTGCAAAAAACAAGGATTTTAGCTATTTTATCCTTGATTCTCACATACTAAAGAATAAATAGAATAAAAGTTAAAAAGCATGTGTTGTCAAACTGAAAATTCTGCTTTTTAATATGGTTGCAGTGTGATGATCCTTTAAGCCACCATATGAACCAGGTTAATTCACATTTACAGGCAAGTCCACAGATATTTGGATGGTGACACTGTGATCTTGTGTCTGTAGATGCTAACTTGCTGTGGACTTGGATGGATGTTCTAAAAGGGGGTTTCTTCCATGTTCTTTGGGTCTTTAGGTTTTGATGAACTCACTAGTGGATTCTTTATTTTTCAGAATTAACCAAATTGATTTGTTCACTCTTAAAGTCATCACTGTTTCTCTGATAAATTTATTTAGTTTTGTTTTTTTTTTTCAGCTGAATGACACACCAACATGTTTTTTCCACTATGTAGTAGTGGGAAAAAAAATCATTGTTCACCCCATGCATTTGTGATATATCGAATGAGCGATCAGTCTTCAGTCTCCATGTGCAGTTTCTTTCATGTGCAAGAATTGCCAGGATTAGAGTTCTACTGCTAATGACACAAATACTAAATATTCATTTGATAATGTGATGGTTTATGTATTTTTGGTTAAGTTTTGGACATATTCTCTGTTATTTGCTGACTTGGATACAGATATTGTTAGGAACTGACATGTTGAAACTGTCAAGAATTTAGTTTTATTTTTTCTCGAACAATAAATGAAAAAAATCATTTGAATTTCTTTTTGTCTGATGCAGCTACACCTTTTGAAACCAAAAGATTTTTCCACAAATATTTCAAATCTGAGATTGTGTAAAATTTTTAGGGTGTCCAAACACTTTTTTCTTACTTACTTTTCTATGTATTTCAAGCCTAATGCTGAGATTGCGTGAATTTAACCCTTAAATTGAACACAGTCATCTTTAACATGTTGTTGCTTCATTCATTTAGGCTGAAATCAGACACACAGTGATGCAAAGTAAAACCAGTGGATATTTCACCTCAAATGTATTTAAACTACATCTTTATGGATCACGTGAGGGGTATAAAATACATATACAGGTGTTAAAGTTCACAACCTGAACCTGTTCTTCTTTAGTTCTCGATAAGAAACCCAGTGACTGAGGACAAATGGTGACAAACAGAGCTGTAACAGTTAACAGGAGCCCTTAGAATGTGTTTATCTAACGTGGTCCTAGTTTGTGTGGAGGACTGAGACGGTGCAGTGCAGTGACGGAGCGGGGGTGGACAAGGACGATCTGGATCAGACTTGGACTCAGTAGAGCTGTTGTCGTTCATCACTTTAGGATTATTTTATTATTCACTTTCAGGTTGACATGAAAACTCTTCTGCTGGTTCTTTGAGGATTTTTGTTTCTTCTATTTGAGTGACGGTAGGTTTCCTACACACATTCTGTGTATTTTTATTCCAGTGAGTCCTACTGTATTATGTAACAACAGTGTGGTGATGTATGTTATAAATCTGTGATTGTATACCTGTTGTCCAGACAGACTGTAGATTCACTCCAGTTAAACAGATCCCATTACATCTGATGAGAACAAAAAGGAAAGAGCTGCAGTTCATTCACTGATTAAAAGAAAACTCATCAAAACTACTATCAATCATTTATCATTTTTCAAACAAAAATAATAAATGCCACTGGGTGCAGCTCCTCAGTTCTGCCCATTTGATGCTTTTCTTCATTATATGTTGAAATAAACAGTTTTTATTCAATGTTGGAACTGAAATGAACTTTAGACAAGATCATGTCAGACAATGTTTTATTTGTTACAAAATATGAGAAAAATCTCATCAGTATAAGAGCATTTTTATCAGTGATATCAAACAGGTTGTGGTTTAAAGGTTTATTTTCATGTAAAGCTGATGCAAGTAGAGACATAAAAATATAAACCATATGAATGTAGTTACACTGAAGGGTAAACTGGTTTATATTCTTTGTTGAGTGAATACAAATGCTGATTAAAGTTAAACTACCCTGTATAATTCATTATCTTTTAGTTAAAATCAGCACGGATGTGGACATGTTTTAAAAGATACTGATACTCTGACTTAATGTGAAATGATCACATGCTATAATCTATAAATTAAATCAGTTTCAGTGTCTGACATTGATGGATTTTCAGCTAAAGTTAATCTGATGAAAACGGATTGACAATAACCTGTCCACAAACCCTGTGGAATCGGAGTGAAGAACCCAACAAGGTTTTCTCTTAGATTCTTCATATTTATTTCATTAAACAACATCCAAAAATGGAAACAGCAACGTCACAACAAATGGCTGACTGATGAGGCTCCAACATTCGGGGATTTAGACATCAGTGTCCACAATGTACATTTAAATTAAGTAAACTATATAAACAATGTAAAAATATGTCTGCAAAGTGAATTAAAAATACGTCACTGATCATCAGATCCAAACTGTGAACTTGATTTGTTCTACACATTCGCAAGAATAAAACTAAATGTAATATTTCTAAATAATTTATGGATGTTTCTAGAAGTTAAAGACAAAAAATGTAAATGTATTTTATCTGAGAATGCTACATCCTGTTGCTCATACTGTTCTAGATTCTTTTGTACTTGTCAAGTTGTGAAACTTTCTTTGCTTCAATTCAACATATTCAACAGAAACAATAAATACAGCCACAGATTCACTAGAATAAATTTAAGGTTAAGACAGACAATAGTATCAGTATAAAATTAATAGATTCAAATAATTATTATTAATAAACTGGATCTGTAGCCAATAATAACTGTCAATTTATGGGTTAATTAGACTATTTGAAAACAAAATCACTAAATCACTTCATGTTCTATTGCTATGAAATTAGAACAGTCATGAAGCTTTCTTCGGAAACTGAAACATGACCACGGGACCATCTGCTGTTTTTACTCTCATGAGTTTTAGCTCAATTTGACCCCATCCAGTCCTTAATAAAACCATGCTTCTGCTTCATATTTCTTACATTTTTTACATTTCATTTAACATTGTATATTTTCTACATCCTGTGAAAATTTCAGACATATCCATGTTTTTTGGGGTCATTTTGACTTTTGACCTGCATCAGTCTGTATCCATTGCATCTGTGTAAATGTTTTCATATTGTAAATTCATCAGACTTCAGACCAAAAACTTATCACTTCAGATGTTTTCAACCAAACCTGAGCTGAACAGTAAAGACTAAAGTCCATCTGTGTTTTGAAGGTTTCAGGGTTTGAACGTCAACATGTGCAGAGTGATATCCTTCTCAACATTCTCCACCTTTCAGTGGTTTTTCCTCTTGACAGTCATCTCAGTTCAATTCCCACATTCAGCAGCAGGGGGTGCTGATTTGGCCAACAGTACACTGAGTAACCACACCAAATGTGGAGGCAGCACCAAGTGCATCCAGGGCGTGATCCTACCTATATGGAAACCAACAAACCCACCCTTCACTGACCGCATCGCCAGAGCTACCATCTACTTTGTGGGCCTATTCTACATGTTCCTTGGTGTCTCCATCATCGCTGACCGCTTCATGGCATCTATTGAAGTCATCACCTCCCAGGAGAAGCAGATAACAATTAAAAAGCCAAATGGGGAGAAGATCACCACGACAGTTCGGATATGGAATGAGACAGTCTCTAACCTGACCCTGATGGCGCTCGGCTCCTCCGCCCCAGAGATTCTCCTGTCGGTGGTTGAGGTTTGCGGTCACAACTTTGATGCCGGCGAACTCGGTCCAAACACCATTGTTGGCAGTGCTGCCTTTAACATGTTCGTCATCATCGGCCTCTGTGTGTCCGTGATTCCAGAAGGAGAGACCAGGAAGGTGAAGCATCTCAGGGTTTTCTTTGTCACCGCATCCTGGAGCATCTTCGCCTACACCTGGCTTTACCTAATCCTGGCCGTTTTCTCTCCAGGTGAGGTGGAGATATGGGAAGGGCTTCTGACACTCTTTTTCTTTCCACTTTGTGTTGGATTTGCTTACGTGGCAGACCGCAGACTGCTCTTCTACAAATATGTGTACAAACGATACCGAGCAGGGAAACAAAAAGGTATGATCATTGAAACTGAGGGAGAACCAGAGATGCCTTCAAAGGTTGATGTGGAAATGGACGGAAAAATGCTGAAAGCTAATGGCGAGGAGTTCATTGATGGAGAGTTGGGCTTCGATGTTAAGGAGTTGGATGAGGAAGAAGCCCGGAGAGAAGTGGCTGCCATCCTGAAGGAACTCAAACAAAAACACCCTGAGAAGGAGATGGAACAGCTGATGGAGCTCGCAAACTACCAAGTTTTAAACCAGCAACAAAAGAGTCGGGCTTTTTATCGCTGCCAGGCCACCAGGATCATGACCGGGGCTGGAAACATCTTGAAGAAGCATGCTGCTGACCAGGCCAAGAGGGCTGTCCAGCATGATATCTGCACTGAGGTTTCTGCCAACAACTTTTCCTCCAAAATCTTCTTTGACCCTGGTACCTACCAGTGTCTGGAGAACTGTGGCAGTGTAGCCCTGAACGTGGTGCGACGAGGTGGGGACCTCACCAGCACAGTGTCAGTGGATTACCGGACTGAAGACGGCACAGCAAATGCTGGCTCAGACTACCGCTTCACCGAAGGAACTGTGGTTTTCAAACCAGGTGAGACTGAAAAGGAAATCCGCATCAACATCATTGATGACGACATCTTTGAGGAAGATGAGCACTTCCTGGTTCACCTCAGCAACGTGAAGGTCCTATCAGACTGTCAGATAAAACACGTGGATGCCCCTGCTGGCTTAGGTCTGCCATGCACGGCCACTGTCACCATTTTTGATGATGACCATGCAGGGATCTTCACATTCGAGGAGCCGGTGGTGACAGTGAGCGAGAGTATAGGGATGATGGAAGTGAAAGTGATCCGAACCTCCGGAGCCCGTGGAGTCGTGGTGGTGCCGTATAAAACCATGGAAGGGACCGCGAAAGGAGGCGGCGAGGACTTTGAGGACACACATGGAGTCCTCGAATTCGACAATGATGAAATCTGGTAAGAATACGTTTATATATTTAATGTGAACTGATGCAGAAACACAACATTTTAATGTGTAGAATTAGCCTGAGGACCAGATGAATCTGAGAGGTTGGATTTGCTCCAGCAGATCCATCCAGATCCAGGTATGTTCACGTTCAAAGCATTGACTTTCACTGGGTCAGTCACATCCATTTATATGGTATCTGTGGACAGGAGATTAATGCTATTGAGGCTGTTTTCGGCTGCTGATGTGAAACAGCCTTTAGAATCTATCAGGCAGCATTAAACAACTGGACAAAATACCTTCTTTAAAATAAGAATAAATATCTGTAAAAAAAATCCCTCAAAGATTCACTTCATTCTTCCACATTTAAGGAAATTTGACTCCCATTAAGAAATACATGAGATGAACAAAAAACATGGTACGACAACTTCAGGGAATAAAAAAATGTTTCTGTGCCCAAGTAAAACTTCAATTGCTGTTGCATGGTTTACATTAAAAGCCAAACTGACAAATCTTTCAGAGTTGGTGATTTCTGTGTTGTAGGTTTCTGTTGATGGATCCTTTTGTCCATTGTCTGTTTCTCTTTATCAGTTCTGAGCCGATCACAGAACTTCACTAAACATCTCCAGTTTATCATCTAATTTTATTCACAGAACAACAGAAATACATGTTCAGACCGACTGATTCTCCACATTAGAAAACTGGATCTGTGAAGATTTTAAAACCCTGAAACTGTAGATGTAGTTTGGTATATGGGGTTTTCCTCTGGATGTTTTATTTTCAGTAACCAATATAATAATTACAATATAATGGGGTTTTTTTTGTGCTAGTTTTAGACTGAGTTCATGTGACAAACATAATTGATTTGATCTAAAACGAGATGTAGCTTTTCAATAATTTCAACAGAACAGACTCAACGTAAGCTAAACTCTCAGCTTGTTATTGACAAACTGGGAAGTTGCCTGAATGCGCTGAAAGCGGTTCGATGTACAATTTCATCTCACTTCTATCAGAAATAGAAGTTTTCAGTCATGACAGGACTCTTTTAACCCTTAAAGACCCAGGATGATGTTTGGAACCAGTGAATCTGCTCTATTTCTGGTGTTTAACTTTTGATTCAGAGGAACCTGAGGTTTCAGTCTTCTTTTGATTCAAGTCTCCGAAGTGTTAAAACATAAGAAAGATGATTTTTGGATATCAGACAGAATGAACATTAGATGAAGATGAGCTACATACATGCAGGATGTAAAAAGTTACTTAAGATCAGATCCGATGCAAATCCCTGTAGATTATTGACATTTATATGTTCTTCACCTTTAGAGTAATGTTTTATATTCTAGTGTTGATTTCACTGTGGTTTTTTGTGACAGATCAGATCTGTCTTTTCTTTCAGTGAAAACATCACTTATTTGAGGACACAAATCCCCTGATCGTGCTTCATTTGACCATCACACACTGTTTTTACTCATTTCTGCCACTGGGCTTCCATAACTCCGCCTCCTCCTGGTCATGTGACCGCTCCTCCAGGTTTACATGCCGATCATAGTGGTGGCGGCTGGCAGAGTTTTCCAGCAGTTGGAATTTAATGATACCATAAACACAGTGGTTGAGGAAAGTGTTGGTTTATTAATGGATGAAGCTGCTGGCAGAGCCTTATATAGACACTCATCATCACGCCTCAACATACGTTACTTTTATTAGGATCACATGTGGACTGGATCTGAACCAGACCAACATCAGAACACCATCCACAAACAACTGTCAAACTCTCAAATGGGTTCCAGTTTGCTGTGTCGTTTTGACATTTGCAACGTTATGAGTCAACTAAGCAAAGCAGAGAGACAGACAGACATAACTCCACAACTTCCTGTTTTTATACCAAACATCTAAAACTGAGGAGGAGAAGGTTAAAATGTACATCAGGACAAGGAGAAGGTTAAAATGTACATCAGGACAATGAATGTAAACCAACTGAACATCTACTGCTTTGTTTGTAGATACGTTTAATGTATGACCTCAAATAAATTTTCATGACGAACTTGAATTCAGACTCAATTCGCCTCCACTGCATGATGAGAAATGAAAGCTCAAGTGTTTTGGAGTTGGCCTCATTCTGAGAAATGGATGTCATGTTTACATTCAGTGTTTCTTTAGTTTTTTTTTCTTCAGTTTCTTTGGTTTTGCCATTGATTGGTTCTTTTATTTTCTTTCTGCAGTTTTTATGGGTCTCTCCGGTTTTCTTGGGTTTCTTTGAGTCTCCAGATTTCTTGGGTTTCTTTGGGTTTCTCCGGTTTTCTTGGGTTTCTTTGGCTGCCGTCATAGCTGATCTGTCAGCCTCTCTCCTCTCTCCTGCCTTTGCTGGCGTTCATCTCTGGGATCTTTTTTCTCAGTGGCTCCTTGTGTTTCTGCTGTAGTGTCGGGCAGATAAACATCTGGCGGCCGCCGTGTTGGTCTCTTCCTTTTTAGGGCAGGCGTTGTGGAGCAGTATGGGGATTCTGGTCATCATCAGCGGCTGCTCTGCTGCTTCAGGCCCATAAAGCAGATGGATGAGAGCAGCCTGTTCCCATCAGGCCTCAGAGCCAGCAATGGGGGAGGTCGCCTTCATTCTTGGGGCTTCCTCCAAACCTTCTGCTACTGCCTTGTACAGTTAGACACCATGACAGGTCCTGATCACACCAACATCCAATCCAATCACAATGTTACAGCCACTCCAGATCCTTTCATCTGGTTTCTCTGTCATTGTTAAACTCAACTCATCACTGATAAAGTCAAACCATTTTAATATTTTCATTAAGTTATAGGTCAGTCACATGAACACCAGGTTTGAGGTTTAGACAGTGGTTCTTAATGACATGAATAGTTAAAGCTATACCTTCCAATCTGGCATTTTGCACAACACATAGTAAAAATTTGAACATGAACAACCTGCCTCCCTCTAAAGCTCCGCCTGTTTCCCCCTGCCTGAGCTCTGACGCTCCCCTCCTCTCACCTGATGTGTGTGGTGGAACCGGAGGTGGAGGTCCAGTCCACTTTGGTGTGACCGTGGACCCCTCCCTCAGTAACCACACACATCATCCACCTGCTGCACAGTAGCGGCTCCTGTTTCCTTAACAGACCCTGTATGTAAGGGTCTGGTCTGGGCAGCACTGGGTCATTGTCCTCATCACCTGGGCGGACTGGGCTGGACCGTGAGCGTGCGGACTCTGCCACTGTCCATGGACATTTGAGATTTCACAGTCCATATATTTATCATCCTACATAATCCTACATTGAGTGACACCATGTACGTGTGCGTGGAGTTCTGCGGTCGTAAAAACTCTGTCTGCAGAGTCAAGTACACCAAACTTCCAGACTTCTATCGCCATCCTTTATTCAGACTCAGACTGCTGCAATCGGGTCTTTCTGTTTGTTCCCTTTGGTTGTTGTTTCTGTTAATAAATCCTTTTTTCCTTTCAAAACTGTGAATTAGAGTCCCATCCACTCACAGCCCTTGACAGCAGACTGTGGTCAGTGACAGGAGGAGCAGTGAGTGAAACGTCAGTTTCAGAGGCACCGGTACCTGATGCGGAACTGGGTAATGGATGACTGACAGGAGGCTCCACCAGGCTTGGCCAATTATTTTATTCGGACCAAATAAAATGATTCGTCAGACTTTTATCAGAAATATATTAGAATTAAACATTTTGGAGTTTCAAAACCTGGTGGATTTGTTTTACATTTTAGTTTCACACACACTTATTAGGAGCATTTTAAAGTGGAACTAGACAGGATTTTACTGTTTGGTTCTTCTTCCCTGGTTTTTTGTTCTTCTTCACTGGTTTTGTAGCAGTTTTCTCAGCAGACCTCCCCCTACGGTTTCGGAGTACATATTTACTGTTGTAAAACCCACCAACCATGTGTTGTTTTCAATGAAGCTGGCAACGAGAAGGCAAAAATTAGCGATCAAATAAGCTATTGGAGTGTGGAGCGGAGCGGAATGGGAAACTTTAGCCGGACATTTAAGTTTCAGACATTTTTTTTCATTCCACGCTGCTCTTTAGCTCTGTGGATAATGTTAGCAGCTCTGTGCAAGCGGCTGCAGACAGAGCCTGCAGCACTGTACACACAACCGATGTCATTATTGTGACCCATCCGTCTGGGTGGCCAAGAGGGAATGTGCGGACAGGAATGTGAGGCTCCGTCTGCAGCTGCTAGCACCATGCTGCTAATGTTAGTTAGTTCATGAGTGAATGGCGATGCCCCGGTGTTCTACTGAACGTCTTAGGAACTCTTTTGTTCCTGCTGTAGTGCATTTTTATAATAAGAACTTTATTTGAAATTGCTACTGCCCCGTTAGCATTAGCGTGCTATCATATCAGGGCTAACATTTACTGTACAAGAGACAAGTATCATATAACACCAGCTAAGATCGAACATCAAAGCTAATTATTATGCCAGTCACTATTCAGATGAAACCAATTAGACATGGGTTATATAATGAACTACATATATCTGACAAAAACTAGATTCAACTGTCTAGTGATAAAAGCACACTCCTGAGGCAGACAAAGGGCAATCTAGTAAACAAAACAAATATACACCTATGGGACACAAACAACCCGAATTACTATTGAGTATGCTAACATCTGCGCTAGCCAAGAAACATCCAGGCATCGTTCATAAAATAAATTCAGGGTTCGAACTCTGAGTCGAAGTATGACAATGTGGAAACACCTCATAAAAGCCTTATTTTATATCAAGTAAATACACGAAGATCATGTCAAGCAGATGTAGTGGACGCTAATTAGTTAAGATGCTAAGATTCGCTAGCACCAAACTTAATTATTTTCTCATTTAATCCTTTAACTTCACTTATCAGCTCCATCTGTTTCCTCTAAATGGATCATCACATGTGAACTTGGTGGAGTATTTCCTTCGTCTGTCTGAGAATCTCCGTTTTCACGTTTCTCTCTATTTACACGCAAATGCGAACAGAGATTTGCTGAAATCTCCACTTAGGCCAGAGTCATTAGAAACCTTCGTCTTCTGTGCATGTGCCCATCGTCGTGTAAAAGATAGGCACAAACACTGACAAAAATCTCCATTTTCAAAATCCCCAGCTACGTGTAAACAGACCCTTACACTCTCTTCGTACTGTACTTTATGTTGCTGTTGCAAATGGTGAAACAGATTGGTCGGAGCTGTGAAGGGAAGGGGGCGGGGTGGGTTGTGCTCTGATATAGAGAGAGGCAGGGCACAATAAAGCTGAGTGAGAGGCAGACAAGGAGAGGAGTAATATTGGGGGATAGGAGGGAGCAGCGAAAGGAGTACAATTTAAACCCAAAACAGTTTATCTCGATATAAACGATACAGTCTCCTAGTACATTGCATATGAAAAAAATCTCTATATATTTCAAAATCTCAAGATATCGCCCAGCCCTACGGTGAAGTTCATTGGGTCTGAAGCTCTGTTACAGTCCATCCGATGGAAAATATGAGCAGTAACCTTCAAATCCATCAATCTGCTCCAGTTAATAAAATATGGAGTGACTGGAGGCCACACACTACAGGACGGATTGTCCAATCAGAGCAGCCGTCGCCTGAAGCCTGAAGAAACCTCCAACACTGGAGGCAGATCCAGACCAACTTCCTATCATCTGTGACCTCCATTGATCTGATCCAACAGAAACAGTCAGACTGGTCTGAACTGGAACCTCAACAGACTCATCCTCTTTTATTTCATGGGGTTTTTAGTTTTTGTTGGTCTGTTGTTTCAGTTTGACATACGAAGTAGATTTTGCTGTGTGTAAAAAGGAGAATGTGAAGTTCTGTGATTGGACATTTGTTGTTGAAGTCCAGTTGTTCACCTTTGGTTCTTGACTTAAATGTGGTCAGTTTTCACTGTTCGTCTTGTTTTCTGTCGTGTCATGCCTTAGATTCCTGCCTTTTTCTGTCTTATTATTTTTCTGTTTCAGCAAAACTATTCAGATCAATATAATCGATGATGAAGAATACGAGAAAAACAAGAATTTCTTCCTGGAGATTGGAGAGCCTCGGCTTCTGGAGATGAGTGAGAGGAAAGGTGGGGGTCACCTGTCACCTGCAGCCCCGCCTCCTAACCCCGCCTGTGACCTTTGACCCCTGTTAACCCAAACTCACTGATGTTGAGGAAAAAGGATCATTTAAAACATCAGTTAAAGTCACAATTAATTAATATCAGACAACATCCACACAGGCAGGTTATGAATTATCTACGTGTTTTCATTAAAGCATCGACATGGACAGGAAATGAACAGTTTGTCAGCAATTGTTTCACCTTCATCCTGATAAACTGACAAACAGATAAAATAAGGATATTTAAGTTTATTTTAACTTCCATCTGGAGAAATGTCATGATTCTTGAAAATAAATAATTCTAATTCACTAACTTTTAATTAACAGCTAAACTTTACTGATACAATGAGATAAATAAGAATAGTGTATTCAGTCAAAAATATATTTTCAAATAATTTAAGTAAAAAGTTAATAATGAGGGACATGAGTCACGTCCTTTCCTTGGTGTTTTCCTTCGTTGTGACTTTAACGTTGTTCATCGGATTTTCAGACTCATGAGGAAATCATCTCCTGTCAGAGTCTTGTTAAACCTCATCCATCACTGTACTAGTGCATGACCTCTTACCTCTGCTCCCCCCATCCCACCCCCACTGTGTTTTATCCACAGGAAGACCATAGCTGTTAGAATAATTGACGGTGAGCAGTACGATAAGCAGGCAACCTTCTACATAGAACTGCAGGAGCCCTACTGGAAGAGGAGGAGATGGACAGGTGCTGATCCCAGTCTGGGTCTGGGTTTAGTCACTTTAATTTTCACTCTGTCGCCTCCTCCTTTAAACACCTTCAGCTGCAGATGGTCTGGACTAGTTATAGACTGATCAGAACTGGTTATAGACTGGATAAGAGTGGCCAGAACTAGTCAAAAAGTCATCAAAATTAGTTACAAACTGTTAGACTGGTAAGGACTATTTATACGTGAGTGGTAAGGACTTAGTTACCGACTGGTTACAGACTTATCAGGACTGGTCTGTATTGGTTACAGATCGATTAGAACTGGTTACAGATTAGTTAGGACTTGTTTCAGACAGGTTAAAGACTGATCAGGGGCTTTTAAAGAGAGAATTAAAATCATACAGTTGATGGCAGAAGTTGACAGTTGTCAGAGTCATGTAGATAATTAGAGTTATGTACTATTATTATTATTATTATTATTATTATGAGCATTAGAATCAGTGGAGTCTGATGTTTTACATGATGTTTGTCTGTGTGTGAGTTTCAATCCAGACATGTCATCACTCACAGTTCCACATCTGGATTCTGCATAACTGGATAGAATCATAAAAAGACTTAGGAATTATATTAACAAGCAGACAGTTTTAACAAGAAGTGACCAGATATTAACAGAGGACAGGTGTGGACAGATGAAGACAGATGTGGATTGGTGTGGACAGGTGTTGTGTCCTGTGTTGTTTTATTCCCTCATTCGCTCGTTCGTATTAAACTGTCTGTTTCACTGGATTCTGTTTTGTATTAACATTTAATCCTGACTTTTATTTATAAAATTACTATTGTGAACAGAATCATCCTGTTACTGTTAGACTGTGTTCAGGTTTTGAACAGCTATAAAAATGTCCTGACTGTCAGTGAACGCACCTCTTCTCTTCTTATTCTTCTCTTCAGCTGTGTTGCTGCAGGAAGTTGGTAAGCTCAGTCTTGGTTTTCCTTTCCTTTTCCATCTCTTTCCGCTCGCTGCTTCCTCGTGTTCGTTTCCTTCACACATACTAAAAACACATTCAGACTGTCATTCTGACTCTGGGTTTTATATCTTTCAGGTGGATTCGTTAAAACAGGTATGTAGTTCATTCTGTTCTTTCTCTTCAGTGATGTGTTAAATGAATATGTTAATTAATTTGATATTAATTCCTGTTTTCTGTACGCCTGTCAGATAAACACCTGTTTGGTAAGACACCACTGACTGCTGTGGATGTTTACTTTAAGAAAAAACACTTAAAGTAAAAAAAAAAACATTACAGTAAAACTCCTAACACCACAACCACTGTGACGCCACACAGATAAACCCATAATACGTCTGTCCGTCTGTTTATCTGTCCATCTGTTAATCTGTCTGTCTCTTTATCTGTCTGTCTGAATTAATTAATTAATTAATCTAAAAATCAATGTAGAGAGCATCAAAACAAAGACTGAAATTACTTTTCATAGATCTAATGATTTTCAGCTTCAGGAAGCTTTGTTTTCCTCTTTTTCAGATGTTTACGAGTCAACAAAATGCTCCAAATTTACACCAAATTATTTATCTTAATTAAAAAGTGACAAGGGACACCAGATTCCACAACCAAGCACTTAAATTAACATAGAGAAAAGGCTTGACCTCAAAAGTCTTGTGAAAACAAATCCCTGATCTGTTCTATATTTTGAGTTTTTGGAGGTTGTCACTCACCTGTTGATCTGTTCAGGTAAAGATGTGTACAGAAAGGTCCAAGGACGAGAGCATCCCGCCCCTTCAGCCATCATCACCATCACAGGTATGTCATCCACAGATCTGGAACCCTGACCCATCCACCCAGTTTCATCCCAAATCACAGGAACTGGATCTTTTCACACACATCCTGCTCTGGACACAAATAAACACACTCATTATGTACATGAGTGTACCCCTATTAAAATAGCTCTATGAAAGAAATCACCACAAACAGAGGTCAAACAAATAACTTCCTACATTTTACAATATTAGATAATACTTCAATAACAGATACTGAACGAGTCTTGTTTAAAGGTAAATTTAATATGCATCTATATGAAACAAACATTAATTCATTTCAACACAAGTACAGTTAAAATACAGTAAATTCGTGTTGTCACCTCTCCAATACCAGTGGGCTTTACCCGGATTCCTCTGGTCCCTCTTTGAGCTACTGAAAGACCTGTAGAACAGTTAGCTTAGCAGTTAGCTTAGCGGTTAGCTGTAAACATAGAGTGATGTTCGACGGCCTAATACAAAGTCTTAAAGGGTAAACATAACTACACAATAACTCTTTTTCAAGTGATTAAACACGAGTATTTTCGTTCTTCGGACATTTTATTAAGATAACTTATCCCGCGTTGCTGAACAAGCTCTTCTATATCTTGAATCAGTGTGGCCCCGCCCCCCAGCCAATCAGAAGTTCAAGAACTTGAAGTTCCTCATGACTGACCAATGAGAATACGACGAAGAACAGTAGTGGCACCTGTTTACCACAGTGACACTGAGGTAAACAGGTCAAGTTTATCACATTTTATCGATGAAGACAATTTAGCAATAAAAATGTAAATTAAAAATCGAATGACATTAAATGAAATGAAATTAAACAATAATAATAAATAAAATAGCCTAATATTTTAGAAAATGAATGAATAGTACATAGACTCTCAGGATCATCTTTTAACACTCATATAGTTACTGTTAAATTACTTCTGGACAGAATTCATGAGTGATAAATACAAGAGAAAACGTTTAACAAAAATTACATATTAAAAATGGTGACATTTGCTATTTTAATTAAATTTGTATATATCAGTGTTACTATGACAGGTACATTTTATACTGAAAAATGTAGATTTTAAAACATTTGAGGAGTTTTCTACCATTTAAATTTGATAAAAATATGATGTGCCTTAAAATGACAGAAAACAACCAAATGTTAAGAATTTCACAAATTAAATATTGATTGTCACTTGACTTAATATATTTTCATTATTACTATTTGTTTTTCTATATATTTATCATGTATTGTACTAATAGTTTGTTGTTTTTCTCATCTTTTCCCTTTTTATTAATTTTTGGATGTAATGTTGGCACATCATGTCATAACTGACAACATCTGTTTGTTACTAAAGAAAATCTTTTTAACCCATGAACATGACATTATCTCATCTTATGCTGCATTCACAGTCATCTGTAGATTTCAGAAATCTCAGCATAAATAGTTATGGACATTTACAATTCATTTACAGGTTGAAAACTACATGTATAAAATATGAACAATACTCTAGCTGTGAAAGAATCCAGGTAGGTTACATCTCACCAGTTGTATATTTGACTGGTTTGAATTTTGTGCAAGTTTATTGCTAAACTTAGGATGACAACTCCCCTGATGCTTAGCCATACATTATTTTATATAAAGCTGAGAATGTTCAAGCTCATTTCTTTTTCTTAGTTGGATGATTTAAAGTCCTCTAATCTGAAATGATTCTGATTCCTGACAAGCAGTGTTTTACCTTCATCCATTTGGTTCATCTGTCCACACCTCCACCTGTCAGTCATCATTCTGTTCATGTCATGTTTCTTTGAGGGCTTCTCATAATGTCAATTGACTGTCCTATGTCCTCCATCTCAGATGATGAAGGTGAGGAGTGTTTGACAAAGAAGGAGGAGGAGGAGCGTCGGATCGCGGAGATGGGCAGACCAATGCTGGGTGAACACGTCAAACTGGAGGTTGTCATTGAGGAGTCGTACGAGTTTAAGGTGAGTTTATGAAACAATGACTCGTAAAGAAGGTGTCAAAAGGTTCATCCAACATGGAGGTGGTGATGAACCTGCACTGAAACTATGTCCATCTGTGTCTGGTCTTTGATCCAGCTTCATTCCTGATCCATTAGGTGGACATTAAACATCTGCTTTGGTTCCTCTGTGTCTTCTGGATGTGGGTTTTCATTCTGGTTTTCAGAGCACTGTGGACAAACTGATCAAGAAGACCAACCTGGCTCTGTTGATTGGGACCAACAGCTGGAGGGAGCAGTTTGTGGAGGCCATCACAGTAAACTCTGGTACAGAAAACCAACACAGCTTTAAATTAACCATCCTGCTCAGTCTGCATTTACATAAATGGACAAGTAACGTAATCCTACTGCTACTGACTAAACATACAACACAGTGTTAAAAGTAGAGAAAACACTGCACTACAAGTAGTAATACACACTGATAGTAACAGAGGCCCTATCACTGTTCTCCCCTTGGCCCTCTTTCTTACCTCTACCCCTTGGCCCTTGTACTTGGCACTACCCCTTGAAACGGAGTTGCAAGAGATAGGGATTGAAACATTCCCCTATGAAATGGGACAACCCTTTGAGACCTGTTATGTCATCAGCAGTCATTGATGCCGCTATAAACAGATGCGACAACTTTGTTTCTGAAAGAATTCACCATGCTGTTAGCAGCTGTAACCATCTCTGTTCCATGGGCTTAGGTCATCTTTTTGTGGCAGAAATGTGGTCTATAATTCATTGAAACGGCATTAAACGGTTGAATTATTAAGTTATTTACAAAGAAAAATGTACATTTGTGTTTCTTTCATCACACTGCAGCACTTTTTTGCTGTTTACCTCCAGCTTGCTGATAATTGGAACAGAATAATGGGATATTTCTCACACACCCCCATTTGTAGTGTGGTCCTGAAAAATGTCCGTTTTGAGGGCCAAACAGCCCTCTGCCTAAAGCGCTTCCCTTCCAACTAATCAAGAACACCCCTACACCTTCACATGAATGCACAAAATTGAGGGGTAGGGGTAAGAGGAAGGGCCAAGGGGTGAATTGGGATTGGTCCAGGATGTACAGTACCTCAGATGTGTACATACTGTAATGTAACCTCAGTACCATGGTCAAAGTACTTTGACCATAACTCTATGCTGACTCCTGGCTCCGCCCCTCTCCTCAGGTGATGATGATGATGATGAGAATGGTGAGGAGAAGCTGCCGTCTTGTTTCGACTACGTCATGCACTTCCTCACCATCTTCTGGAAGCTCCTGTTTGCCTTTGTTCCTCCAACAGACTACTGGAATGGCTGGGCCTGCTTCTTCGTCTCCATCTCTGTCATCGGCCTCCTCACCGCCATCATCGGAGACCTGGCCTCACACTTTGGTTGCACTGTTGGCCTCAAAGACTCCGTCACCGCTGTAGTGTTTGTAGCTCTGGGAACATCTGTACCAGGTGTGATGCAAACTGGGATCAGTGTCCTGATGCAGCTTTTGATTTACAGATTATACTCAGTTGTAGTTCTACTTCTGACCACTAGATTTAGATCATTTAACCACAGGATGGTGGCGCTGATGTTTATTTAAGAAGAACAGTAAATCACTCTACTTTATACTATGAACTATGAAATTAACTGGTTCTTCTGAATCTGGGTTGAAGTGTGAATGTTTCATCATGATGCCTGTTTCCACTCTCTGTCCCACAGACACTTTTGCCAGTAAGGTGGCTGCCATCCAGGACCAGTACGCTGATGCTTCCATCGGAAATGTGACTGGAAGTAATGCAGTCAATGTGTTCCTGGGAATTGGCGTGGCCTGGTCCATTGCTGCCATTTTTCACAAATCCAAAGGTCAACCGTTTAAGGTCAACCCCGGCACACTGGCCTTCTCCGTCACACTCTTCACCATCTTTGCCTTCATCTGCATTGGTGTCCTCATCTACCGTCGCCGACCAGAGATTGGTGGTGAGCTTGGCGGACCACGAGTGCCCAAGATCCTGACGACCTGCCTGTTCTTCAGCTTGTGGCTCATGTACATCGTGTTTTCATCACTGGAGGCCTACTGCCACATAAAGGGCTTCTGAGTAGTCGGTGCCGGGTTGACCAGGTTTTCCTGAACATCTGAGGGATTTACAGCTTCTGACGCCGGTTCTACAGGCTCCTGTTGACTGGAAAAGGGTTTGGCTCTCCTTGAGTTCTGACTAAAAGTACAGGGACAGGTTCTAAACAGTTCTTAATGGATCTGAAGATTGTGATGTACATGTAACATTTTAGTGGGTGGTAGATGTTTTGTAGATCATTAAACACTTCGATGGGTACAGACTGCGTGCTTCTTTAGGTTTAAGAAAGGTCTTTGACAGGTGTTAAATGTCCCATATGCTTCTAGAGGATTCAGCAGGGTCCTCACAATGCTGGTTAACTTTTAAAGGTTCTTGTGGAACCCTAGAGTCCTGAAACCTCTTTGTAGTGTCCATATTGGACTGCTGACCTTTGAAACACTAGATCTTCCTCACTGTTCACTACAAATGGTCTCAGGATTAGGCGAGTGTTGCACCAAAATGAGTATCTGCACTGAGTTTAACCTATAGTAAACTTTGAAATAAAAACAAATGGAGAAAATAAAACATGTTTGGTGTTTAAGGTGTGATATGGAATGTGCTTCAAAACATTAAAAAAAGACAGCATGAGAGAAAGAAGTGTAAAGAAACAACAGTCCTGATGTTATATCAAAGATATATCACCTTATATATCCACAGAAGTTCACATGGTAACCAGATCACCTCTGAGTCCAAAATGTTAAACCATAAACTTGACCCACTTCTTACAACCCCAACTCAAAAGACAGTTGGGATGTTGAAAATAATTATGTGTAAAACTCATCAACTCAGATTTAATTCACAATACAACATTTAAAACATACCAAATGTTTAAACTGAGAAAATTAACCATTTAAAGAAAAAATAAGGTAAAATTGAATCTGATGCAGTTACTGATCTCCATAAAGTTTTTCCAGGTCCATGTTTCCACTGTGGATCATCTCCTCTTCTTTAACAGTCTGTGAACATCTGGACCTGAGGAGAACAGATGATGGACCTTAGAGGAATCTTGTCCCGTTCTGGTTTGATGAAAATTTTGGAGGATCCACAGTTCTGGTCTTTGGTGAAAAGTCTGGACTTCATCAGGCCAGTTCAGGACCCGGACTCTTCTATTATGGAGCCATGCTGTTGGAATAGATGCATCTATGGCTGAACATGGTCTGAAGGAAATATTCCAGGTGTTTTCTGTAAAAGAGAAGATGGTGCCGGTTCTGGATTGTGTTCACATATGGCTTCTTCTTTACACGATGGAGCTTTAATCTGCATTTTTGGATGTGATGGTGAACTGTGTTCAGACAGTGGTTTGTGGAAATGTTCCTCAGCCATGCACTGATTTAATTACAGAATCATGTGGTTTTAATGCAGTGCAGCCTGAGGACCTGACGATCAGCCACATCCAGGACTGATTGGTGAATCCTGCCATCATGAACTTTACTTTCACTCTGGTTCACAGTATCTTCACATACTTGTAACCAGGACTGTTTTTATCTGCTCTACCTGTGGATGTCTCAAGAGAATCAACCAGGTATTAAACAGAAACAACAGAAAACATCTCTGTATCATGAGGAAACGATTAATGATAACTGGACCGAGACCCTTTAAGATATTTTAGTAACTGTTCAAACATTATATAT
>JAPQRP010000001.1:34331548-34352723 GCA_037367295.1 Apogon hyalosoma
TATATATATACACATATGCGCTTAACGTGTTTGTCACAAGTTGGGCTACGTGTTAGCCACAGTGCTAGAAGAATCCCCGACTAACGTATGCTTGGCGTTAATGTGGTATTTGAAGCTGGAAGTGCTTTGGTGAAAAGAAAACTCCTTCCTGCAGAGTGTGTTTAATACTTTATGTGGGTTGACTGTTCCATCTTGGTTTTTTGTCCTCATATTTCCATCCAGAGCCACCGTGCTGTTTATTGTCGTCCGTCTTTATGGGTTGGTTCTGCTGCCTGTCACTACTGGATCAACAGACCATTTGTTCATGTACGACGCTAACTTTACTTGAACAAACTGACCCAAATGCATTGGCAGAGATGTTCAGAGTCATTCTGCTGCAGATGAGGTAACTGTGTTAAAATTTTGAATCAGAGTCATCATGATGATGGATTAATCTGGATTAATGCATTCATTTTGGCAGCCCTAATTTAAAGTCTTTAAATGTAAGCATGTTTTCTCATGGTGACATCACGCAGGCGGTGTTTTGTGATTGGTTGGTTGGTTGGGTGTGTTTTACCCAGAGAGGGGGGTTCCAGGCGTCCAAATAGCTCCCTCCAGCTGCTGTCCATGAACAGACTGTTGAATTTATTGTCCAGTGTCGCCAGGTACTTCGCCAGTGGGTGGGACCCTGGTCAGGTGATAGACACAAGGAGCATCATCAGAAAATCACAGTGAGTTGTGCTGTTCATAGAAAGTCTGAACGTACCAACAGGGAGGATCAGGAAGCGCACATAGCTCAGCCAATCAAGCGTTTTGCTGGCCAGTTGCTCCACAAAGCAGCCAAGGATGGTGTTCAGGTAGCTCTGGTCTCCGCCCACCGCCACTTTCACCGTGGGCGGAGTCTGAGAATTGCAGTTACAGCTGGAAACACACGGTTGTACTGTAATGTGAGTCAGTCAGAGGCAGGGTCAGGTAAAAGGGTGGATCAATGAAATGACTCTTACAATCTCTGGATGCGGCTGATGATGGCACTGAAGGCGGCGTGGACGTCAGCTGCCGAGACGGTGCACACGATTGGCTGGTCAAACAGAAGCTCTGACAGGTACTGAAGGGGGAGGAGTTTAGACACAACACACAGGCAGGTAAAGAGGTGTTATTAATAAATGTAATGGAGAGGACGCAAGGTCAAACAGTTGTGATTCACTGGTTCATCCTGAAGGTGTTGAACTTGACATTAAATATTAAACTCAGTGTGTTGTGTTGTGTTTTGGATTCATCTATACCAAACTAATGTAAATCAGGGTTTATGACTTTTGCTACATTACTTTTCTTTTGTAAAGGTCTTTTACTCTTTTCGATTCAATAACTTCGAGACAAGTGGACAGAGAGGTGGACAGACATACGGACAAACAGATGGACAGACCTGTCCCTGCCAGTCCGTGGTGTTGATGAGGATCACAGACTCTGGGATCTGATCGTCTGAGAACAGGATGTGGTTCAGCTGATCCAGGACTGACTTCCTGGCGACCTGCTGACAAACACACAACATCCAGTGGAAGAAACATCTAAAAGTCAAAGGTCAACACTTCTAGATTTTTGAAGTTGAATTAAATGTCCTCACTCCTCATACCACAGGTTCATTTAGTGAGTCTCACCTGCATCGGCATCCGGTAGTCACATGACGTATCGCTGTCCACACTGCTCATCCGGTCAGTGCTTTTCGAGTTCTGTCTGTCTTTCATGGAGATGCACCACGGATGGCGAGACGACGGAACCGTCCGACTGCAGAGACACAACGCTGTACTGGAAATGACACACTTAAACAAACAAATCAGAACTCTGATCTTGAATCATTTCAGGATTTACTACTTGGACATTCACCTCAGCAGTTTTATCTGGTTTCTTATAAAATCAAAAATATTACAAGTATATTAGTGAGACTTTAACAAAACGTCTTTGCATGTTGTGTGACCTTTAATAAACCCCACATCTGACATCATAAATTCTTTCATTTGACCTAAATCATACCCAAAAAAATGTATCTAAATAAAACTAAAACTAATAGTAGAACTTAATAAAATCTCAGTTAAATCAACTCAGCTCTACCTCGGTGACATGTGTGTCAGAGACTCGGTTTTATGGAGTTTGGCAGCAGGACCAGCATCTGTTGCCATGGAAACATCCTCCTCCAGATCCTATGGATAGAACACAGGACAATGAGACAAAAGCAGTGGGAAAGCAGACAGTTCTGTGACTCTGAACCAGACCCACCCCAGGACCAGACTCCTCTCCTCTTGACTCATCTGGGGGTCGGGGGCCCAGGGTCCCAGGGGACGGTAGCTCCGGTGCCTAGTAACAACCAAGATACAGCAGTTAGACAATGGCACCAGCAGGGGGTGGCAGAGGACCAGCCCTACACCTGAGACACACAGGTCCTGAATACAATGCTTCTGCATACACAACACAGAGCCTTTAATAAATGTCTGGGACCACTTTGGTTTTCAGAACATGGTTGGGTTGTGTTTCCTGGTGGGCGCTGTCAAACTCACCACTGCAGGTTTTGGGTGGAGTTGAGTCTTCTGGTTGTGAACATTGTAGAGCTCGGTCTGAGAACTGGACTGAGAAACACCCTCAAAGAACGGCCTGAAACCAGAACCCAAACCCATGACTAAGACGAATGAATGAATGACTGGATGAAAATCGGTATCATCACATCATCTGTTCACTGATATCAGTGTCCCATGTTTATCTCTTATGTTTTATTAAATGTTTTTTCAATAATGTGTCCGTTTTAATCTGTGATGGACAAATTAACTATTTTATACTTAAAATAAAGATTTAAGTGTTAATGGGGATAAAAAAAACAACAAAAACGAAAAAAAAAAAAAACAAACAGAGGAGAACATTGATATCAGCAATGGGTCATCATATCGACCCAGATTCTGTGGTAGCTGAACCTCCTTCACCCTGTGGTTCTGACCGGAGTTTGGGTTTGGGCGTGCTGACGATGCTGTCGTTGTCGTCCAGCTCAGGTCCGCTGTCGCTGGGGTTGTACACCTCCAGACTATCATACAGAAGGTCCAGGTCCTCCTCTGCCTCCTGACCCCGACCCACTGGATCCGAGTCCAGAACCTGCAGGGCGTTGGTCGGTCAGCTGGTTTATTTCAGTGATCACAGCTAAGATAACTGTTTCCTATTAGTCTAACCAAACCTCATCAGAGACTTTGAACCTCTTTAACAAAGCCACAAACTTCTGTTTGAAGTTCGGCTGCTGAGAAAAAAAAGAAGAAAACCACAAGTAATAATTATATGATGATATGATGTATTACTACATTATTATGTTCCTGAGGATCTGATTGGTCGTCACCTGAGTTAGTGATGTCGTTTGGATCAGTTTCCGCTCAGACTTCTTTGTCTTTGCTTGAATTTCATCATCATCATCATCATCAAACATGTCCTGAGACAATAAATAAATAATAAAAAGAGTTAAAACTGGTATTACTGTGACAACAGGTGGAGTTCACTGGTTTTATCCACATTAGCCTCTTCAAACCAAAATATCTCAGCTGCTTTTGCCTTAAAAACAAATTTACATTTCAAAATTTCAAAATTTCAACTCATGGCAGGATTTCATTAAACATCTACTAACACAGCCTGTTCATATGGTAATCCCATTTAAATTAGTAAAGTGATGAAGAAATGCTAAATGCATTAGAATGTTAACAGCCAAATATGAGTAAATATAACACACAACATCAATATATCCAGAAAATCTACATGTTAGCAGCATTTGAGCTGAATGCTACATAGGCTAACATCACTACCTGATCTGCACCATACATGTGGAAAATACTTCCTTATGCTCATATTTCTGATAATTGACAGCATTTTGTAGAATATAACCCTGCTGTCATCAGTTTCTGAGGTTTACTGATGAACCTGTACTCAGATCATGTTCAACGGGAAACAGTTCAATCATTTTAATAAACTCAGGTTCTTTACATGAGATGAATCATGTTGCTCCAATTTATGTCTGACTCATCATATATCATATATCACATATTGATGGTCTTCATCGTCATTATTCAGTAATAGGATTCATTGTATTGTCGCTGTATTAACGATGTGGGTTTAATGACCTGAGTCTGAACAGCATCATCACTTCCTTCCTGTCCAGATGAAAAACTGTCATCATCATCCTCCCAGTAGTTCTCCATGTCAGGGGAACGATCTGAGATGCACCGACGAACCAGCAAATGAACAAAAAACAAACAGACAGACAGACAGAGAGACACAAAGGGAAGAGACAACTGTTAAAAGGTTTTAAAGAGGTTGACAAATTTAACAAATAAACTGATAAAGTCCAATAAACATGATGAATAATATGTTCAGTTTGTTAATGTTAATGAGATTTTATCTTTATTTAATTTAGTTTGAGTTGGTTTTATGAGCCCATAAGTAATTTAATTTTTTCTTTAGTTTTAGTGAAAAGGATGTGATGAAGAAATGAACGATGTGACTTTAATCTGATTTTATTCTTATTCAACATGAACCATAAAAACTGGAAGAAACACCAAACACTGTGTTTAGTTCAGGTGCCTCTGTCAGTGTAGTTTTGTTACTTTTAATCCTCAGTGTTTTTTCAGTTCAGTCTGCATTCTGGTTCTGAAGTCGACTTCCATCTCGCCTCCTCACATTAAACGTGTTGTTCATTTCAAACACAAGGTCAGCATCGCCACGCTCTTACCCGAGGCCTTGGTCTTGTTGCTGTGGTGACCGCTGGTGTCCTCCTGTTCGATTGGCTGGCTAGAGAGAGAGTGAACGCTAAGCTCCGCCGCGCGCACAGATGCGTCCTTGGGGTTGCTATGGAGACCGAGGATGTGAGCTCTGTCTGTTGGATGCTGCATTACCTGAGACACAGAAAAGAGGCCCCCCCACACCATGCAAACACGTGAACACGTGAACACATAAACATAACAACACATGAACACAGATATGAGTGTGATGCTGCAGCTCATCAGATCAGGTTAAATATAAGCAGAAGAAAATGGCTTCAGCCTCTGACTGCAAAAAAACAGTGATGAGAATTAAGGAAATGAACAAGTCTGTTCACAGTCTCAGAAAAAAAAATAAACAAAATGAAAACCAGCAAAAAAAAGCAACAAAAGTATCGATTATAACTTCATGTGATCAGAAGCAGCAATAGAGTTCAGAAGAAATTGTATTTTTTTATGTAAACTTTTCATGGTGTCAGATTTCACCCAGAGTACAACATATGATCCTGTGCAGAAGATAAACCAGCAGTTAGTTTCCTGTTCCAGTTGGAGGCGCTGTGAGTCATTGTGGCCACATTAATAGGGGAGTTAAAAACATCATTAGTTTAATATCATGGTTTTATCTGTTTCCATCTGTAACTGGAGATTCAACTGGAGAAAAGATGCACAACAAGGTCAAAGGTCACCAATGATGAGTTTGTTTACATTCACACTAGTACTCTGACCATTATCTGATTTATGGAGTTATATTATTAGTGACCATATCAATAGTATAATCTGATATTTTTATCAGTTAACAGCAGTAATCCAATTATGAGAAATCAGATTAACATGCCTGGATTTCTCACCAATACTCCGATACCTTCATGCATGTATACCTGTTAATCTGAGTTATTTTATTCTTTTAACATCTGCACATGTGGAAAAACAATTAAACAATAGAAAATAGAAGTGACGTTGAAGATAATAACAGGAAGTTTGATTCTACTGTTACTTCATACATACAAACTCCAAAAGAAATCCAATAATGGACTGAAACATCAAAACCAGGGTTTGTCAATTATCATATTTCTGAAGTACATGTAAATGCATCAGATCTGATTATTACAATGATCTGATTACTATTTTATATGATCATGTAAACAGACTCAGTGATGAAAACTTCCTCCTGAGTTTCAGTCATGTGACTAACAGACAGTTTAGTAGATGTGATGTGTGCTGGATTTAACCTGCAGGTGAAACTCAAAATCTAGGATACACTAGGTTGCGCAAATGATTCCATGTTTTTTCACTTGATCTGTAAAACAAAAATAATCCTCACAGGTTTAAGAGTATTTTTACAGAACAAGAAGAAGGAGCAGAAGAAAATGACAAATGTGTCTCTGATTACAGACTGATATTACTACAAAGCTGTGTGATTCAACATTTCTGCTGAAATTTTCAAGTTTTAGTCCTAAACTCTTCTCGTTCTACTTGACCAGAGTGTGGAGCAGATGATTGAACATAAGGAACCAAAAGCATGAGGAGAAATAATACTTATATCATAAAATAAAACTACGGTATGAAACAACTTGACGCCCATGTGGACTCTGTTACTCATGATGCCACTGTCATACCTCAGCCATGTTGATGACCCCCACCGCCAGTGTCTTGTAGCCCAGGATGGTCCGGTTCTTGTACCGCTTCCTCCTCTGCAGCATCACATGCAGATGGTTGGCGTCACGTTTCAGAAAGTGAGGATACTGATGGACAGATGGACGGAGAGCAAGTTCAGATTCTATCGACCATTAACTAGAATGTCTCAGATTTAAGACCATGAAGAAAAAACTGAACTGAAAAGTTTTAGTTTTTCACTTCATTTGACATTGAAGGTGTTTAATGAGAATTCTCTGTTCTCTGAACCTCAGATATTTTTTCTTATTTGATGAAAAGTCTTTATTTGTGATGTCTGATGTTCTACAGGTTCAGTGAATTATCTGTAGAACCAGGTGTTTGAACTGGACCTCTGTCAGTATCAGCCCAACTCAGCTCAGTTTTGGTTCCAGTGATCCAGTGTTTGATCATATTCTCAAATTTCAAAATTAGACCAAATTTCCAGACAAAAAAATTCCCCATTTCTGTTTGAAAAGCAGCCCATAATGACCCTGAAGCAGTTTAATACCAGGTTTGATTCTAATCCCGGAACCTTCTGGAACCTCCTCCTAACCAATCAGTGATCTGCATGGTATCGCATCAGCTGATTGGGCCTGGAGGAGGCGGTTCTACTTAGATACAGTAAAAAAGTTGAATGTCAGACCTGCAGAGAGAACGTGAGCTCCAGGTCTGTCTCCATCAGCCCGTCCGGACGGAGAACATACTCGTTGGACCTCAGAGTCCTCTTAGAACCCTGATGACATGAGAACCACATTTAGAACTTAAACAGGTTAAAGTTCACCATTAAGATAGAAACAACAATCAATATAAAACTGAAACAAAGCAGACGTTAGAACAGGGCTGTCAAACTCATGGTAGTTAAGGGGCCACTTTCAGCCAAATTTGATCTGAAGTGGGTCAGAGCCTTAAAATAATAACATAATAATATATGAACATCAACTCCAAACTTTCCTCAGTGCTTTAGAGTAAAAAAAGTAAATTTACATGGTGAGAATGTTTACATCTACAAACTACTTTTTAAAACAATGTGACTAACATATACAAAAAGACATTTCTTGAGAAAAATAATTGTAATTTTACCAGTATTCTGCCTCCGTCTATCATTTACACAAGTGTATTACAGCTTCCAGATCACAGTGGATTCATATTGGTTCAAGTCATTCACATTTTTTGTTTGTTTTAGTATAACTACAGTAAAATTACATGAAAATGTTGACATTTACAAAAAGAAAAAATTGGAGTTGTCAGTATTTATAGGTTAATATGATAGTCTGATCTTATCTTATCACTTATCTCATTTTACTGGTCTGACACAATTTAGATTGAATTGGTCTGAATGTGGAACCTGAGGTAAAATGATTGTTAATATCTTCCAAAATTCATCCCATGGGCTGGATTGGACCCTTTAGTGGGCCTGATTTGGCCCTTGGCTGCATGTTTAATACCCCTGCATTAGAACATCCATAGATCCACCAGATGCTCTGATGTGTTCTGTCAGTAGATGAAGAGGTTCTGATGAGTTCTTCGTGTTGAAGATGTTCTGATGTGTTCTATGTGTTGATGAAGATGTTTTGATGTGTTCTATGTGTTGATGATGCTCTGATGTGTTCTATGTGTTGAAAAAGATGTTCTGATGTGTTCTTTATGTTGATGATGTTCTGATGTGCTCTGTGTTGATGTTCTGATGTGTTCTATGTGTTGATGATGTGATGTGTTCTACGTGTTGATGAAGAGGTTCTGATGTGTTCTAATGAGTGAAAATCTGCAGAACATGACGGTTCACCTGAATCTTCACTGCAATTACGATGGAGCTGAGTTCTCGGTCCAGTTCTCGGAGAACCATGAGCTTCTTCAGAGTCAGACTGCAGAGCCTAGATGGGAACACAAGGACAGAAATATGAACCGGGTACATAGACCAGGAACATGGACCGGGAACACAGACCAGGAACACGGATCAGGTACATTGATCAGGAACATGGACCAGGAATATGGATCAGGTACATGGATCAGGAACATGGATCAGGAACACAGATCAGGAACATGGATCAGGAACATTTCAGGTTTTCCAGGGTTCTCCCTGTGGACTCTGCTTTTGAGGAGTTTGTTCTTTGTGTTGAATCCTTGTGTTTTTTGGGGGGTTTTCTTCTGACTGATCTCGGATAAACACTGTCTTCATCTTTGCTGCTCAGAGCCACAGGTTGTCGGTTCCTGTTCTAAGAGGATTATCTCTGATTGGTCCAAATCGTTAACCCCTCACTGACACTAATCCACCACAAACAGGCACACATGGAAGGAAACACACATCCGGTAGATCTGATTCAGTGAAAAGACCATGGACAACATCCAAAATCTGTAAACATGAAACCAACAGGAACATGTTCTTACTCATTAAATTGAATACATCAGACTGAAGTTTAGTTTAGTTTAGTTCATGAGCAGGTTTTAGTCTCTGACACTGTAGAAAGAGTTGGACCAGATTAACCAGCAAGAACATGTTCTTCACCAAATCCACAAACACCAATAACCAGCTGATGGTCTGAGGAGCTCAAAGTATGACTTCTGATGAAGATGTCTGCAGCTTCATCATGACCAAACTGAGGAGTTTTCATGTCTTTTAATATGATGATGCTCCATTTTACAGACCAGTGAAGTCATGGAGACGTTTCACATTGTGTTACATGTTAAAGAATGGTTCATCATGTCATCCTCACCTTTGACATCCATTCATGTTTTATCTGAACTGATGTCCCATGAGGCTTAACAGAGGGGTTGGGGCTCTGTGTGGATCTGGGTTTGTTTTTTGACAATATTATTATTTTCCAGTGGAAATGAACTAGTAGTTTGCACAATCTCATCTCCATAATCATTAATATGGGATAAATACGTAAATAGAGGATGCTGCCAGTGTTTTATCTATAAAACAGAGAAATGGTGGAAATAGTGATAAACAGAAACAGATCCATCCACATATGCTATAATAAATTAAATCTACTTTAAAGTCAGAGTTAATATCAACCTCAGACATGTTCATTTTTGAAATAAATCAGCTTTTCTAATAAATTTGAGACAATGACATTCAATGAACTGAATGACTTTAAAAGAACTTGTTGATGAAATGACTTCAGTTCATTCTGTTCATGAAAAACCTACTAATACTGTTTTATATCAGGATACCTAAGTAGAAATGAGCGTTTTCTTCCTGATAAATAATGTTCAGGTGCAACATGTGTCTCCTTTTTCTTCTGGAGGTTTTGTGAACTTTAATCCAGTGCAGATGAAGCAGCTGATGGACTGAATCAGAACCAGAACCAGAACCCCTTGTGATCCTCTTACCTGGGGACGCAGCTCGGAGAAGACCGATCCACCTCCCAGGTAGCAAACAGGTTCATGGGCACCGGGACGCGGCCGTCCTGCTCCCCGGCCGCAGAGCACACGGAGCCGGCCGCCACCGTGTCCATCGCTGAGGTCTTAAGGAGAGCGGATCCTTCTTGGTCCGCAGCCGCACACAACGGCGGCTCTCCCCGGCAGCAGGTCGATCTGACACCGCCTCCAGCCCAGGGGGGCGGGGCTCGGACGAAGAGGATGAGGAAAGGGAGGAACGGAGGAAGAAGACAACACATATATTAAGAACATAAAGGATTACATGTTGAACCCAATACCAGACCAGACCAGACCAGACCAGGGCCAGATTAGACTACAGCAAGAATTAGACAAGATCAGGACCAGGACCAGATCAGACAAGACCAGGGCCAGTCCATGTGTTCTGCTGTTTTTAATCAGAATGTGGATGTGATTGATTCATTAAATGTATTAAAGAATAAATAAAGAATTTAATAAAGAACAAAAACTGAACAAAGACAAAAAAAAAATACAATAAAAAAATCCATTCCTGGTGGCCACAGGGCGGTACTACAGGCTGCTCTTCATCTCAGCCCAACATTAAAGGAGCTGTATGTAAGAATTATGTTCCAAGTAATCATAAAATAGCCCTGAATGTCACCAGACATTAAGGAATCATGTTCATTTCAAATACTGATATCACTGACAGTAGTAGTCCAGCCAGAATATTCACATTTGAAAATCACCAAGTCAGTAGCGGTTCAGCATCCAGGTTGCCAGTTCCCACTGAGCTGCATCTGGAACATTTCTGATTGCAAATGTCTGACATTACTAAACCTAAAAGGCCTCTTATTATTCCCAAATATGTCGTGAGAAACAAAACAAGGATATGTATAGGAGATACTTTCGAAACATGGGGACGGCTGAAAGCGGAGCAGATTTTGAAGATCGATGCTGGCTCTCACTGAGCCTGGCTCTCCCATGGTCTGCCACAGGCTGGGCCCTTGGTCTCACCGCCCAGTGAGAGCCACCGGGTCAAAAGAGCGTGGCCCAGTATTTATACTGGCCCGGTATTTATACTGGTGTAGGACTCGTCGCTTGCCATGGTAGGTCCTTGTAGTAGACACTCATGCTGGATCTGGCAACCAATAGCCGGGGGGGGGGTAATACACCACATTCTACAGTATTTTGAATAAGACTACAGTGCCAGTTTTGGCCACAAACCTGCATACGACTCCTTTAACATCTGCTAAACCCAATGGTGTACATTTAGTACCTGGGCCTTCAGTGGGGACTTACTCAAATTAATCCACTTCTTAATACCACTACTATGATGTCACAATTATAGAAAAGATCAATACTATACAAAAAATGTAAATTAACAAGGCGTAGGCATTTTGATTATTGAAGGTGAATACTGTTATTACCAAAGCAAGAAACCCAGTTAAGACAACTCCAAACCTCTACACTAAAACCATAACTGTACCATGTACATCATTTGGAGCAGTTCAGAATCAATATTTATCTAATAACATGACAAAAACATTTTTAAAAAAAAGCAAAAATAAACATCATAGTCTACTCACCAGAGAGGCTCATTATTTATATACAAAATCCATCTGCCTGTCTTTGCGCAGGAAAACTTCATTGACTGTCATAGAAGTGATCTGTGTGTTTCAGTTCCATCATTAAGTCATTTTCTATGTCCATGGGGACCAAGGCTGAGGGTCTCCTCTGTCCAGTTGAATTCCTGGAATAAGTTTCTATTCTGCGGAGGGCAGAAAATGTCTGTTCAACCAGTTAGTGTCGGGGTTGGCTGACCACTTCCCACAATGTCCTTTTCTGGAAAAGTCAGCCTTGAAAACGTTTCCTTAAGTATGTCTGAGACCAAATCATTTTCCTCCTTGTGGGCATAAAAATCTACCTCAAATGTATCAATAGTTTAATTCAGTTAAATTAGCTTTATTGGAATGAATCAAAAAGAATATTGCCAAAGTTATATCAAATTAGTTTTGCTCTTTCCATCCAATCAGAGGAAGGATAAATGGAAGGATAAACCTCACAGGACCAGTGAAACTGAAATCTAATCACTTAAAGAAACAGTCCAGATGCTATACAGTTTAAGTTATAATGGCCATCACTATTGATTTGAAGGCCCAAGGCAGATTAAATTAACCCTGGCAACACATAGAGACTGAAATCTGATGAGACAAAATGTCTTACATCCACATACACGTACTGGAAGCAGTGCAGCCAAGAAAAACACAAAGACATGACGAGAATAGTCTATTGGGAATAAATGAATACAATTTCATGGAACAAATATTACTATTTAGGTTGTATATGTAGGTCAGTGTTTCTGATGATGTTAAGGCCATTTGAGAAGGCCTTGCTTGCCCTGACGGCCCACCACTGATAAAACTAGACCAGTGCATCATCAGTAGATCATCAGCTGGATTAATTTAAAGCAGAACCTTGTTTCTATCACTTCCTCTTCCTTTTACATCAGCCAATCAGAAAGAAGCACACCAGCAGCAGTTTGTCATTGGCTGCTTCTTTTTTTTTTTTTATTATAAAACAACATCCATTGTTGATCTAATGGAACTAAAGTAGATACATTTGAGGATCTGGACTGATGAGGATCTCTTTGGCCTTTACTTCTATATTTTACAATAAATATCTGTACTTCATACTCCTCGCATCTTTAAAACGAACTGAGATTTATTTTATTCAAACATTTGACAGGATTTATCCATTATTTGCATTTTGCAGTGCGCATTGATCTAGTGAATATGAAACATGATAAACACAAAATGAATAAACCATGTTTGAAGCAGTGTATGATTTTCATCACAAAATTTTTTTTTTCATATTTGTAAAACCCAAGTGATAGCTTAATCATCACTTATCCATTAGTCTAGTCACCTGAATCACATCCCTCATGGTGAACAACTTCAAAGATGACTTCATCAAAAACACACTCCGCTTGTTTACATAGCAAACTGAAATGTCACTCGGGCCTTTTTGGGAATTTTGTCATAAAGTGCATTGTGGAAATGGTGACCAAGCGAAAGCAGTTCCTCACAGATTTGGCAAGAAAATGAGCCAGATAGCTACAGCGTAAAATTATACAGTCCACCAGGGTTGTTTAAAGAATGAGTATAGTTGGTGGGTGGTGGTAAAGGCAACGTTTGGGTTCAGCACTCACGAAAAGACAGGGAAATTGCTGCAGCGTGGAATTCATATTCCCACGATGCACTTTGTGCCAAAATTTCAGTTTGTTATTTAAACAAGCTGACTGTGTTTATGATGGCGTCATCAAACTTATTCACCGTGATGGAAGTGATTCACGTGCATAAGCACGGAAAGACTAATGGATTAGTGATAATTAGGCTATCACCCGGGTTTTACAAATTTGAAAAAAAATGTGTTATGAAAGTCATACACTGCTTTAACTTCTATTCATTCACACAATAAAGTTTATTTCTATTATTTTGAGTTTATTGTTTCTAGTTTGATGTCAAAATGTTTTAATTGTCTAATTACAGATCACAGTGGATCTATGAATACATGAAACATTCAGTAACAGACAAAATATTGTTCAATTTACTTTTATTTTTCTTAGGGAAATTTCTGGTTCTTCATATTTGTTCAGGTAATTTACATTTTTTAGAAGGACAGTTCATAAATGTAAACATTTTCATGTCATTTTATTAATTTATTTTTTTTTTTTTACACTGAAACAGTTTGTAGTTGTCATTCTATGTAAGTTTTTATGTTATTTTACTGGTCTGATCCATTTCAGATGATGTTGTTTTGTATGTGGAACCTGAACTAAAATGAGTGACATCATTGATTGTTAATATCTTCTGTGTAATTTTTGCATGTCACAAATTCATCCCATGGACTGGATAGGACCCATGGGCCATTCGTTTGACATCCCTGGTTTAGCATCTGGTTCTTCTTCTACTTTGGTCAGTATCTGGAGGAACCAGAGTGAAGTTCAACAGTTGAATTCTGAAGCTAAATCTGTTCTCCATGCTTGTGTCTAGACCAAGTTCATATCAGAGGTCACCCTGCTTCTGGACCTCTGTGGATCATTGTTTGTTCTCCTGACTGCCCTCCTTGTCCTCTTCCCTCTCCTCCTCCTCCTCCTCCTCCTCTGGTATGGAAGTGAAGTCTTCAATCACCACTCTGGGCACCAGCACCATCTGGGTGGCAGCGGCGGTTGAGCTGTCATCCTTCTGCTCTTCATCCTTCCCTGGGGGGGAGGTCTCTGGCTGATGCTTTCTGTACTGAACCAAACTGCAGCTCTTTACAACAATAGCAATGATGTTCTTGGCCATCATGACCCCCGACACTCGCAGATCGTGGAATATGAGTAGGTCCCCCCCCCGGATCAGTAGCGTGGTGATGTTGATGGAGGCCAGGCTGACCAGGGGGTACAGCATCATCTTATGTGGGACGATGTTGACACCTTGCAGGCTGATCTCACTCAGGGAAACACACGGCAGCACCAACAGCAGGATGTAGCAGTAGAAGAAGGTCAGCCCCTCTACCCACAGGGGGCGCCCGTCCCTCTGCAGCTCCCACAAGTTGGCCTGGACATCCAGAACATCCAGCAGGTCCACCACCACCCAGAACAGCCGGCTCCGGATCTCCTCTCTCTTCTTGTATGGTCGCAGATACTCCAGATGGTCGATGGCGGCCAGTGTCAGGAACACAACGGGCATAAACACCGACAGCAGCAGTGTCAGCACTCTCCTGTTTACACCTGCTGCCTCGTTCTCAGATTTATAGTTCTGATACACGAAGTAGACTTTAATCTCCAGGATGAAGATGTAGAAGAACCAGAGGATCATGGCATAGCCTCGGCGGGCTGTGTGCACCTCTGACCCTGCCCAGACGCCCACATAACGGAGCACAATGAGGAAGCAAGCATCTCCCGCCAAAACGGTGATGCAGACGCCGAGTCTCCTGGGACCAGGGTTCTGCTCCACCAGGTAGGCATCCATCAGCGCCAGACTGGTCATGATCAGGATGGAAAGGAGGCAGATGTGGGGTTTGTTGGCAGTTGTTGATGTTGGAGGCACCATCACTAGGTCAGAGACAACAACGTTTTAACAAACTAAATCACCCTCAGTCACATGATGAGTCCACGTGGTCCAGTTTTGGTCCAGATCTTCTCCAGATGCAGATTCACATGTTTGACCATGATCAGAGAAATTCAGCAAATCAGTAGCATTATCTAAACTCACAGGTTCTTAGAAGAACTGGACCAAAGTTTAATTAGATTTCAGTGAAGATCAGACCAGGAGCCAAAAAGCAAAGGTAGAAGCTGCAACATGATGAACATAAAGCCATCTGTCATTATGAGCCACCATGGATACAAAGCTAAGCTAACACTGCAGGATCAAACAGTTTAGCACTGAAAAGAAAGCTAAAGTAGCATTGTAAGTAACAGTGGATAAAAAACCTAAGCTAACTTGTCGAGTGCAGTGTATGTAAAAGGTAAGCTAATGTAGTAGCCACATAGGAATTAAAAGGTAAGTTTGCATAGTTTTATCAAATACTGTGGCATTATAACATAAGCTATTGTAACACTATTGGTCACAACGGACATGACAGGTACATTGACGAGGCATTATAAAATTATATTATAAAAGCATTAAAAGCATTATAAAATGATATGTGCATTCAAAAAAAGGAAACACAACATAATTCTGGCAACACACAAAGTTCACATGTAGGGCTAGAAGGATAAAAAGTAAGCTACTGTATAAACACCAAGAGCAAAAAATAAGCTAACAAAATATTAGCCACAGGGAAACATGATCTAATACAATGTCTTAAATAAATGTCTATATTAAAGTTAAGCTAATGTAAAGTTATTAGTTCTGTAGATGAATAGTTTATGTTCAGTTTAACATCTTATTGTGTCAAGAAATAACATCAAAAATAAATATTCAGTGGTTGTTATTCAGTATTTAAGCCTCTTTAAGCCAAATGTGAACAGTTTCTCTAAAGAATTAATTAAGAATTAAGATATTTAGGTGATTAAAACCTGCTTAAAATGTCTTTCACATCGACTGGAAAGGAAGAAAAGTCAGTAGAATTTAGAATCATTTGACAAAACTGACCCTGGATCTGGTCTGGATTCACACCCTGAGGTTTTTTCTGGTTGAAACAGGTGAGGTCACCTGGTGAAGCTGCTCCAGGGGGGTGGCATCCACAGGTAACAAACGCCTCTGTTCTATTTGTGTCTGTTGCATCTGATTTTCTGGTTTCAATGACAGATGTTTTTAATCCAGGTTGAGGTGATGTTTTTTACTTGAGCAAAATCCTCATCCTCAGATGTTCTTTGAAGAACCGTCACATCCATTTATGACTCAAACACCGTGGATGTAGATCATCTGTTTTCATCTGAACCTATTCAGAGTTCACCAGAGTTCCTCAACATGTCTGTGATGTTCATTCCAAAAACTGTCGGCTTGTCCCAGTGCTTTTGAAGAACCTGAGGAGAATCAGCTCCTGTACACTTATGGAAGGTTGTGAGAATATGGAAAAGTTTGTCATGTTATAAAAGTTCAAATAATCCTGAAAAAGAAAAAAGGGAAGAAGAAAAGTAAATGATGAATAATGTCCCAGTGCTGGTGCTGGATCTAGACCAGAGTCCATCCCCGTCTGGTCTACGTAGGTCTGGTCTACATGGGTCTGGGGTTGTTGTTTTCCATCTGCAGGCAGTGCATGTCCAACCCCAACCCCCTCCATCACTGCCTCCCTGCTCCCTCAGAGCTGCTGGAATTCAAAGCCAGCATCGAAGAGTCTCGTTCAATCTCAGCTTCTCATTCGTTTTTCAGCCTCAGCAGATAGCCCCCCCCCCCCAGAAGCTGGAGTCACAAGAACAAATATTCCAGTGAGTGTGTCCTCACCATAGTCCAATGAAACCATCATCAGCTCAGTGACGTCTGATCTCAGAAGTTCCTGTATCTGTTCATTTTGGGTTTAATTCACTGTGGAGTCATAACCAGATGATGGAAACATTCACCTCCTCATCCTAGACCTACACCTGGAACTGGACTAGGTTGTCTCCAGGACACGTCTTGTCTGCCCCTCATGTCAAAAGTTTGAGCCGACTTGAATCCGTCCATGGTTACAATAATAATAACAATAATAATAATAATTTGTCTGGTCCTGGATGCATCTCCTCTCATGTGATGTCTGTAGATGATTCAACTGATGAATGAGTAACATCTTTACATATCAGACATTTATGGTATTTTCTATTGAATACAGTGTCTGATTCCTCTTGGTTTAATGTTCGGTTTAGTTTCATCATCTTTGTCGTCCACTTAATGAACTCTTTCATTATCAGATCTGATTCATCTCAGTCTTCTCTTATTTCATGTGATCTCATCCACAAACAAACACAATCACAGCATTTCAACAGTTTCAACAGTAAGAGTGAAATCAAGTGAAACCAAACCATGAGCATTGATTCTAATCTTTCAGATGTTTTCAACTTCTATCCCAAACCTTTTTATAGTATTATTAGTATTCAATCTAAGTCTTAATATGTTGGATTTATTTATTTCCCATTGCAGCAGTGTTGGGGTTTCATGATGAAACAGCCTGTGTTTTAGGTGAAATAATCAGTTTCATTTGGAAAAGTTACGCTAGATTTATCTGTAAAAAGGGAGTGGATTCAGTTCATAGTTAACAGTTTAATCCATGTGTCTTCATATCAGATATCATTTCATCAATCACGTTTGTCATGTTTTATTAAACATTTTATTAAACAATGAAAATGTACACATATGCGTTGTCATTTTCATCGTTTTCATCTCATTTGTTATGCTGTTTTCTTGTTTGATTGTTTGGGGGGTGGGGGTGGGGGTATTTTTTAGGTTGATTTTGTCCTTTCATGATCTTTGTCATTTTCATGTTTTTACATCTTGGTAAGTCTTTTTTTACGTTGATTTTTACATTTCTGTGTCATTTTCACATTGTTTTTGATGTTAGTTTCTTTTTATTACTATCTTTTTTATATTCTGTAATGATCTTTATGTCATTTTCAGGTTTTTCCATCTTGCATTTCATGTGTAACATATGGATTTTCCAATGTGACATTAGTGTCTCTATTATTTCATCCATGTAAATCATTCCTGATGTCGTGAAGATGCACTAAATACTGGATAATTCATCTCAAATGCATCAAAACTAAAGCCTGTTTTTGTACTAAAATATAGGCGTAAAAGTAAAAATAAAGAACAGATACATCCAAACTGTACTGGAGTCACAAAGTATTTCACTCTTTCCTGTTAATGCTGCAGTCTCCGAGTGTCTGTGAAGTGCTCAGTGATTCGTTCAGGGACTCCTCGTGCTGTATGTAGGTCTGTGTGTTGGCGCTGATGCCCTGGTTTGAGGCTCATGTACACGCCAGCGTCACGTGGAATTCCTGTTAGTTTGGCGGTTGATGGAGGTGCTGCATGTTGACGAGGACAAAGAAGAAACATCAAAGCGTTTCCACATTTTTGCCTTTAACCAGAAGTCATGAATATTTAACACGAGGTGCGTTGGTCGATTAGAAGCGTAGAATTAACATCTGACTGAATAAAATGATGGAGGCCGAGGCCTGTGGGTGGACGTGGGCACATTTGGACGTGAGCAGATGTCTCAGAGCTGCTCTGATCTTTCTGACCTAACTTTTAACTAGGCTGAGCTTTTTATGGGACCAACGCATTAAAAAGTTATGAGCAGATGCATATGAATGAATCCAATTAGCCTAATTACTGAACTACACTGTGGTCGTGCGTTCGAGGAGCCTCTTTGAAGCTGCTGGTGAGTTTTTCACTGCTGCAGCACAACCTGGTTCCAGAAGATGAGAAAACTACGTACAGCTACAGTAATGAGTGTTTCATTCTGTTCCATTTCACTCACCATACAGAATGGACGGTTAAAGCAGTATACCTGCTTACTGAGAACTTTTATTAAACGTTAGTCATTGCTTCATAACAAGTGCTTACAGCCAGCCCCGCTTCAGGTCTGTCACACTCCAACTGGTCCCCCAGAAACAAACACCATAACAAACCTCGTTACATCTTTTCTCTTTTTTTTCCCCCAAATATTTCCAACCTGCACATTTTCTTTGTAAACCAATAAACATTACTCTCAGTGCAACAACCTTTCAACATCAGTACTTCAGCAAACACATTACAGGATTTCTTCTGGACTCAAAAGTAAAATAATATAATCTTATCATCTCAGGACCTTACTTCAAGTAACCCATATTAGTCCATAACACTTACTGTTATTCTAAAAATACATTTAGTGCAAAAATATACTATACAATCAATAACTCATCAGTAACTCATATTAGCTTCATCCATTTTTTTTCTTTTTTTCTGTGTAGCACCACTATATTTTATAACCAAACATTTAAACATCTCATTGTGTAACAATCTCAGTTAATATAGTCCTTCAGATATGTACATCTCTTAACTTGACGACCTGACCTTGTAGTAGTAGTAGTGCTTTGGTCATGTGTCATGGTAGATTCGACAATTACAAAAGTTTGTATTTGATTATCTCAGTCTCTGATTGGTGGGCACTGCTTATGTCTGAGATGGCAATGGTTTCTCCTCAAAACACTAACCGCACTTTAGCTCCACTTCGTATGATCTATGGCTTATGGGTCTAAACACTTTTGCCACTTTCCAGGTTTTCCAAGGCACAAATGGCTGAACGTGAACACTGTCTCCTGTCTGAAAACTGTCCTTTGCTGTACGATTGTAATATTTCTCCTGCCTATGGCTGTTGTTGATCAGTTCCTGTTTGTTGTTTGACACTTTCTGCTCCAACAGTGTCTCCTTTGTAGGAAGATTCTGGGGCCTCCTACTCAGAAGTCTTTGTGCTGGACTTGTGTTGAGACCTTGGTTCAGTGTTCCAGTGATCCAGTACAGCCAAGTATGGATCTTGTCCTGCAGTTGCAGCTTTTTCCATGAGTCTTTTTACTGTTTTCACTGCTGACTCCATCTTTCCATTGCTTTGTGGGTATCCAGACAAAGATGTTTCGTGTTCAAACTCTCATTTTTGACTGAAAAGTTCAAACTCCTGCTACAAATATTGTGGTCCGTTATCAGAAATGAGCACATCTGGTATCCCTTGATGCGCAAAGTGTGTTTTCAGCTTGTGGATCACTGTTGTGGAAATTATTCTTTGCTGCTAGTGAATAATGAAATAGAAACTTCTGTCAGCCGACAAGGTTTTAATTTCTTTGCAAAGAAAGGTCAGTTCTGCACACAAGCAGTGATTGTGAAGAAAAGACCCAGAGCTTCTGACAAGATCCACCTTTATAGGGTGGATCCCATTTGTTAAGTGACACCTCCAGTCTCTTCAAAGGGCCTTTTGATTGAGTGATGAGCCCCGGGTTTTAACAAATAGTCACCTTTTGTTACCTTACGAGAAAGTTGACATACAGTAGGAGGTGTTTGGGTGAGGACACGAGACAAAGAAGGGAGTTGGACAAAGAAGTTAAAATTCCATTACAATCACTGTGGTACTTTTGGTGTCTGGTAGATAATCAACTTCACCGAAGTTTGAATAGTAGTCCAAAGTTATCATATAGTCATTGTTGTGCCATGAAAACAAATCAGTACCTACTTTGGCCCATGGTCTGTAGGAAATGTCATGGGGATGCAGTGTCTCTTTTTGTTGCTTGGGGTCTACTGATCTACAAGTGGCACATTTGGAAATAAGATAAGTGTCAGGCTACAAAACAGGGAACTGAACCCAAATGCAGAGACCACAGACAGGAATAAAAAATAACAGGATTTATTAAAGACACTCAAGAAATTTATTTTACAAAAATATGCAAGACAGGACTCTTCAGTGCACACAAATCCAAGGACACTCTGGTAATCTGTACACAGGACTGGGTAACCGGTAACACGGACTAACCCCGTCTCAGTCGTCGCCGTACTGATCAGGGGAAAAGACAGAGGAGTGTCAAAAATACGGTCCAAGTCATACACGGGCAAGCAATCCAACAGGCAACAGCACATAAGGCTCAGGCTAACTCAGGGTCCAGAAAACAGGCAAAGGTCAAAACGTGGTAGCAGGTTTGGAGGCAGAGGTACAGACAGGGATAAGGCAAAGGCTCAGGAACGAGGTAACAAACTGGCTCGATAGCAGGCAATAGTGATGGGTCCGGCAACACCGATGCGTTGAGCTCATGGAGCAAACCCCGTGTCGGTGCATGTATCGCTTTAAGAAAGTCACGTGACCGATGCAGGAACTGCGTCGACCCGGCAAAAACACACCAAACTGTGTTTATAAGGAAGCGCACCTGTTAACAGGATGCAACTGCTGAAACAATACAAATCTCACAGTTGCTTCTGGATATCTTTGTGGATTATGGAGCAGCCCCA
>JAPQRP010000001.1:34373734-34389748 GCA_037367295.1 Apogon hyalosoma
TGTATATATATATATGTATATATATATATATATATGTATATATATATATATTTGCTACTGTAAGCCTGGTTTCTTAGGTGGTCGTGTCTTTGGGCTGTGATCTACAGATTATGTTTAACGTCAACATTGACATAACAGCAGATGTTCACCTCTGGACGACTGCAACACATCTGTCCCACATGAACAATAAAAATAAGAACAGAGGTTTAAGAATATGTGAAAATGAATCAATCGACGCCAAAAATGTAAAATGTCCAATGACCTTGGTTACACTATTTAGACACAATCTGTGTGTACTGGTGTGAGAAATTGATTATTAATTCAATCTGATACTGTTTTGTTGTTATAAGATCCTTAACATTATGTCACACATATCGTATCGTAACCTCGTCGCTCAGGCTTGGAGTGAAAAAGGCTATTCTGCTTTCAGGAGGTTTGTGTTGGGAGTTTGGTTGGTTGTCTACATCAGTTGACTGTGTTTTAAGATCATGGTATCGAGGGTTTAACAGTCTCAACTGAAGAGACTATAAACATTTTTGTATAAAAACTGACCGAGTCATCTACATGTTGACGTGGAACCACCTCCAACACAGACCTCATAGACGCCAGAAACACTGAACCTTTTTCACATTTCAGCTAGGCTTCATTTTCTGAAAAATAGGCCCTGGAATATTTCTGCAAATGACAAACTTTTTTACAAAAAATAATCAAAAATAAATAAATAAATTTTAAAAAATTCTCACTTTGAGCTAAAATAACACACACACTTAAAACATTTGGTTTTCCTTGAGTTTTGATTAGTTTTGGCATTAGTTCAAGTGTTGTTAATTTGGCTTTTATCTGTTACTTTTCATTTTTAAACCGTTCTGGTTTCCGTACCGTGGAACAGGGCCTGTGGGGGCATGGCGTCAGGGATCAGGTCAGCCTCTGACAGAAGACTGGGTGTGGCCGAGTGTGAGGCTGGTGTCCCCGGAGCAGAAAAGTCAGGTGATGGTGATGGCGAGGGGCTAGTGAGCGGTGTTCGATCCGAGGAGCTGAGGGAGGAGAAGTCTATAACCTCCCCTTTCTCCAGAACCAGGTCAGGACGGCGAGTAGTTCCAATGCCGCGGCTTCCAGTCAGTTTGACAGGTGTGGAGGAGGCGCTGCGGTCGGTGTAACCACTCACTGCCTCCTTCTGAGCCCGGCGGATGTCTTTGGCCTCCTGAGTGCGCGAGCGCTTCTCCTTCAGCTGCATGGCGTTCTCCACCGGGTTCCGGGCGCCGCGCTTCCTCAGACCTTCCACGGTGATGATCGGGTCCACGGTGGGTTTGGACGCTGGGGGGAATCATCGTCGTCATCAACATCACATAATTTAGTTGACAGTTAACAGTCATGAAAATAACAAATAATAAAGACGAAGAGCCGTCTACTGTCTGTTCAGATATATATCAAGTCCTAATGAATCGGTAGAAGTGAAGCATCTACTCAAGGACAATATGGTGGCTGTTACCTTTGGTCTTAGTGGTGGACTTATCAGCCTCTGGACGCAGGGTTGGAGGTCGATTCTGAACCAGCTTCCACCAGCCGGGCTCGCCAAACTCCTGCGCTCCTGACCGGAAGAAGGTGGGACTCCCCACAGACAGACACCCGGCAACTGTGCTCCACCACGTCGATGTCTTCTTCCTGAGGATGAGAAAATGTAAATGCCTCTGAAAGACACGTCTACGTTCAGACATGGGGGGGGCTACAGGGCACAACTGGAGTGGATTTAATTCATTCCTGAATTAATGCCCATTTATGACGACACTTCAGAGGCATCTGGGATGGTTTGGACGACGCGGCAATGTGATGTGTTTTACTGTCAAGACAAATCTACAACGAACGCAGACCAATGACCCCAATAGTGACATCAGAAAACTGAGGTGAAATGTCACTATTATCTTGTATGGTTTTAAATCTACTATCATCTGTATTGGATTACTTTGTATTTTTTAGTTTCCTTTGTAAAACACTTTGGACTTGGAAAAGGGTTAATATATTCTCATTATATATTTATTAGTAAATATTATTACTAAGTGAAATGTCCTCAAAGCAAAGATATTTTATTCTTGTTTTTGTTTCAAACACAGATCATGCTATTATCATTATCATCGTTACTATTATTATTGGCAGAAGTACGGTATTATTATGACCTCGTTCCTAGCAGGAAGTTCCAGTGGCGGCCGATGAAGGCGCAAATGTCCTCCTTCCACCTGAAGTATCCCTGTCGACCCGTCCCCTCCAGAGATAGGTTGTACATCGCCAACATCACCACCTGAAACAGTCCACACCCATCAATCCAGACACTGAACACCGGATCTGCTCTGGTCTCAGTCTATGTGGTCTGTGGTTTTTTTTTTTTTTTTGGTTTTTTTTTTTATTGGTTAAACATGGCTGAAGCAGAACTCTGTCAACACTGGTTTTTATTCATCACAGTTCTTCCATACCTGTTGCCAGGTGAGTCTCATCCTCTCGAAGCTCTCCTTTCCGTCCTCTGAGCAGTCAGAGCAGATGAACTTGAAGAAGTTGTCTCCTTTGAGGTAACTGGGCTGCTCACCACGAAGCTGAGCTGAAAACACAGAAACATCCTGTTCAGCCATTGACAGAGCAGCAGCTGATGCGTTATGGAGACACCTCAGCTCACACGGCTTCTACCTAAAGAAGGAAAACTCTTCAGGCTGTACATCTGATCATGAAATCTGATACAAACTTAACTCCTTCAAAGAAAGTGAATCAACCCTGTTTCAGCCTGACCATAGATTCTGACTCCAATTAGAACAAAAATTGCCAGGAAGATGATGTGATAACTGCATTTTTTTGTAAAATAAAAATCATGTGGACAGAGTTTAAAAATGGAGGGAAACAACATCTGCATTAAAATCGAGATTGGCTACAGCTACCCTTGTGAGACTAAAGGACTAAACAGTACAAATAATGGATGGATGGATGGATGGATGGGTGGGTGGGTGGATGGATGGATGGATGGATGGATGGATGGATGGATGGATGTGCATTACTACTCATGGACTGGGTCTGGGTCTTACCAGCGGGGATCCACTTGTGGCAGCGGTCACAGTAGAACGCCATGTCCTCGCAGGCCCAGGCGCTGTCTCCCTCCTCGCCCACATCGCTGGTTAGCGAGTCCCCACTCTGGTCATGTGAAAGGTCTACTGATCCCTGGTCTTCCGATTCCACAATGAGCAGCGTCTCGCCCTCCACCTCACCCTCCTCCAGACCCTCTGAGGCTGACGTACACGCCGCCTCATCATCAGCTCCGCCCAGCTGTTCGCTGCCGCTGTCCATGTCCAATCCGTGACCGACACACCTGAACAGTTAGAGAAGGTCAACACTAACACAGGACTTGATGGTGTCTATCCCCACAATGTGTCACAAATCACAGACACTTGATTCTTATTAATCTTCCAGGTTCACTGATTAGAAGACTGAACTAGAACCTTTGTAGGGATGGATGTCGGTATGATTTAGATACTACTACTACTCTATCAATACTGCTTATTGATCCATTACTTTATCTGTATTCTTCTCAGTTCCAAAGCATCTGGATGTTTGGTTTGAAGAGGCTTCAGTTCCCCATAAGAAACAACCAGATGATTATGAGGTAAAGGAGGAACTACATATAATACATATGACGTACACTTCCATTGGTAAAGGAGATCACGGACATTGGTCCTGAATCTCCTGGACATTCACACTAGTGCTGCCACTGACAACTAATTTTCAAATGATTAATCTTTCGACTAATTTTTTGATTAGTAAACTAATCTAAACGACTTTTTTTTTTTAAATCAAGTGTTTGTTATTCTGTTGTGTCCATTTTATTTAGAATACAACTCAAGGGCCAAAACATAAAATGTCATCTGTACCATGATAAATGTAAACAATATAAATAACTTAAATATTACCAAACAAAAAATTACAAAGTGGGATGTTTTCCACATTCCAAAAAAAATTGCACAAAGTTATTCAAACAAATGGCTAGCTATATCAATATAAAACAAAATATTAATACAATAAGCCCTTACAATTTCCAGTGAGTATTTGCAAAACAGTGCAAATATATATGGTGCAAATATGGTCTCATATCTCTGTCAATCATTTTCAGGACACTGTCAGTGAGTACTGATGCTAGTTGTGGCATGCAGCCCTTCATTGGAAGGATGAATTCAGTCAGACTACTCTGCCTACAACTGACAAAAAGAGAAGAGAAAAATACACAATGAGCCAACTGATGTAGATATGGAGAGCCTATTCCAAATATCCTGTCTGGGCTTTCACCTGAACCTTCACAGCTGACTTTTATTGGAAGCTCATTAAGTAAACTGTTTAAAACAGGGGTCTCAAACTCAATTTATTTTAGGGGCCACATTCAGCCTGATTTGATCTCTAGTGTGCCGGACCAGTAAAATAATAACATAATAACCTATAAATAATGACAACTCCAAATTTTTGTCTTTGTTTTAGTGCAAAAAAACCCCATTAAATTAAGAAAATACTTATAAACTATAAACTATCCATGTGAAAAAAGATGTGAATAACCTGAAAAAAACAGAAATTTCTCAAGAAAAATAAGTGCAATTTTAACAATATTATGTCTCAACTTATCATTTCCACATGTGCATTATGGACTGGATCTACAAAGACACTAAACACTTAGTAACAGGCAGAACATTTTTTAAATTGTGCTTAATTTTCTTTAGACATTTTAGGTTGTTCATATTTGTTCAGGTTATTCACATTTTATTGTTACAGGATAGTTTGTAAATGTAAATATTTTCATAATTTAATTTTTTTTTGCACTAAAACAAAGACAAAAATTTGAAGTTGTCATTATTTACAGGCGTAATGTAATATTTTTTTTCACATCAAACTGAGAAGAAAATATGGAGTCATTCTTTTTTGTAGGTTATCATGTTATTATTTTACTTGAGATCATATTGATCTGTATGTGGAACCTGAACTAAAATGAGTTTTACAGCCTTGACTGTGGAATTTTTGCACTTTACAAATTCATCCCACAGGCCTGATTGAAACCTTTGGTGGGCCACATGTTTGAGACCCCTGGTTTAAAATATTATGTAGCCTATTAACAATCTAAGCATAAGCATCTGCATTTCTATTAGGCTATGCTATATTAGTCAGAATCTGGACAAGCCTATTACCTAAATCAAGACAGCGGGTACATATCAAGGCGTCTGCAGACTGCACAGATCCGTGCAGACTGGGGGTGGGGGGGTGGAGGGTGAACCGTAAGAATGAATGATGTAGGCACAGATCCGTGGACTGATGGAGTATGGGTGTGAAACTTAAGATGCTTATAAGACGGGGTCTCTCTCAGAGGTGCAGCCATACAGCTGCAGGCGCCAATGCCAGCATGGATTTCCCAGGTGCGCGACCAAAAATAAATAGGTGGTCAATAGTAAAATGATGTGTTGACTAAAAAAATTGCCATCGACTAATTTTCATGGTCAATTACATCAACTAAATTGACTAAACATGGCAGGACTAATTCACACCCTTGTCACCTCCCTCTGACAGACTCTGTTCTGATTTAAATAAACATTTACCTGTGTCAGTGGTGGGTGTGGTCCTGTGGGCGGAGCTCAGACTCCCTGCTCCGCCTCTCTGCCTCCAGCTGTCGGGTCAAATTCCTCTGCTCCTCCAGAAGCCTCAGGTTCTCCTTCTTCTTCTGGACTCGCTCCAGATCCCTGACCACACCCTCGTGGAGACGCTGCATGACGTTAAAAACACATAACATAGATCGTACACAGCAACACAGGCACGAAGAGCATTTGTCAGTATTTGTGTATCATGTCACCGATCATTTTACAAGTGAAGATTTATCATAAAACTGCATCAGATATAAAAAGTTTAAGAAAACAATCAGACTGGGAATATGCATTAATACAAAGGCTACGCACCTAAGTGTGAGTGTTGTTAGGGTAACAGTCTGTTGAGAGATGTGATTTTTTTTAAGACCCTGATGGTCTTTAAGGTATTTATTTAACCTACATGTATGTAATGGGTTAATTTTCTTCAGTCCTATGGAAAGTGACACAGCTGCATGTATTTCAGATATAATCCAACTGTTATTACTTAGGGACAAACTTTGATCAATGTTAAGCTTTTTATACCAAATGTGTACATTCATATATTAGTTTCTATCAAAATCATAATAAACCAAATGCTTTATTATCTGTAATGAAAAAAAATCATCTTCAGTGTGGCTCATTCAAAATCACACAAAAATAAAAATAAACCATAAACTGACAGAGCTGACTTACAGAATAAAAACAGTAAAAGACTGATTTAAGAATAAAAATACAAATTATAAATTAAAATCTACATCATACTCTAGTGAACAATTGAGTTGAGGAATAAATAAATACAGCCAGAAAAATTGTTCATTTAGATTGTTTATGGCAAAGGAAAAAAAGTGTTTTTGTATGTATTTTTCCTGGTTAGAGAGACTTTATAACAGTGACCTGATGACAGGAGCTGAAGGCAGTTGGACAGAGGATGCATTCTCTATCAGTTTAGTCAAAATAAATGTCCATCCTGTTAAATGACCTTATTTGTTACATGTACTATACATCTTAGGAACTTTCAAAAGTACCAGGTTCTGTTCTGTTCTGTTTATTTTGAGGAAACAATCAGTATCTGCATGTTACTCCATGTGTTTCAACCTGATACCCAGTGTTGTGTTTGAATTTAGGAAACACCACTGTGGACTGGGTTCTGGAGCATTACAGGAAATTATGTCCATAAATAAATCAAGAAATTATAAAATCTCAGATAATTTAGGACCACTGTGACTGTAAAAGTTGAAGATGAAAACGCATCAGTATAGGTTATTTTACACTGTGACAGAGTGTCTTATAATAGGAAACCCTGCTAATAGTATATGTGTCTTTAACATATATTGTCCATAATCAGGAAACTTATGTCAGTGGAATTATGTTATTACTGGTTGGCACTGAGGACCTTGTTATTTTCCGTTGGTGTATTTTGTGCACTGATGTTATTGATCCTATTCATTGCATTGTCTTTGTATGACTGAATGTGTTGGTAAATAACCATTTGAACCTCTGAACTTCTGCCTCATGCAAACCTTACACTTTACATAAAACTATTACTATTATTACTATTATTATACTATTACTTATTATTATTAGAATGTGCTTTTTTTATGTTTAAATATGTATCATTATCTAAATTCGGATGTTAGAAAACGATGAAAACAGTTTTAATTTCTCTCAAAGGTAGAACTTCTTCAGCTGCTATAAAAAAAAATCCACAGTTTGTTGTTGTAAAGGGATTAATCATTTAACTTTAAGTGAAAGAGTCCGTTCGTTGACTCTGTGACCTCACTGTTAGCTCACTGTTAGCTTTGTTAGCCGCACCGTTAGCTCGGTCCCGCTTGGCTCAGTTCGTCTCGGCTCACCTCTCTGTCCCAGGATTGTTTGAGGTGCACAGCTGCTACGGTGCTCAGAGTCAGAACCACAGAAACTCCCAGAACCACTTTGGAGGCTGTGGACATCACGTTACCTTCAGCCGCTAACGGAGCTGCTGTTTAGCAAAGCTCTTCTTCTACACTACAATTACTTCTTCTTCGTGGGTTTGGGGTGTTTGTGTTTCATCAGCGCCCCCATTGGAGGTGAGTTGTATCTGTTCAACCGTCACGGTCTTATCGTTCAACTTGTGTACATGTATTTATTTATTTTTTTAAGTTTTATGCCCTTCCCATGGTTTTAATTATATTGTTCATCCAGTTATACTTATATATTTAAAATCAATCTGACTTTCTTAATATCCAAAGTCACTCTCATTCTTACATTCACACAAGAGAAAAATTAATTGATTATTTAAAGGTGGGGTGCGAGATGTTTTCCTGGAGCATTTTTTACTATATTTCTTAAAATCCCCATCACACCCCAATTACACCCAATTAATTAAATGCTCTAACACAAAAATAAAAACATTTAGTCACCTGTGGAATGGAGAGGACTGAAAAAACACCATCCAATCATTTCAAGCGCCCACTCAAAATGATTGAACGGTGATATGTCTATCAAACTCAACTGCCATTTGTCCCTCCCCCTTCTGTGCATACCCCTCGGCCTGCCAAGTCCCCCTGCACACCGCAGCAACACACACCTGACATACACTTGTACACCAAGGTCAATCAAAAATAACTGACATGTGACATGAGAAGTGTCAGCAGCCTTAAAGTATCCTGTCAGTTTTGGAATCTTTTTTTAGCAGTTCCTCATCTTTTTTTTCCTTTTCCCTTTTCCCTTTTCTCTTTTGAGCACCGCTTTTGTCCGACATTTTGCATTTCACAACTCATGACTGGCGCAAGTAAATAGAATGTTGGACGTAGCCTCATGACATCTGATTGGATTAAGGTGACCATGTCTACTCAGTCAGGTGTTTTTTGTTTGTTTGTTTGTTTCTTGCTTTACTGACCAATAGTGAGTTGTCTAATTTTCCACTGAACTATATTTACGCTTCTAGAAAATTGTCTGACCAATCAGAGGGCCCCTCCACACGTCGGGCCCCTAGGCCGAAGCCTAGGGAAGCCTATGCGTTAATTCACACCTGCACCTTTAATACTTTATATAAAACTGGTTTTGGTCCAAACCAAAAGCCAACACAATAGGGATTTTACAAAACATACTGTCACCGACAGCCCCCAGTTCCCCTTCAGACCCCACATTTTCTCTAACTCCTCCTTCAGCCCTTGGTATTTCTCAAGCCTCTTGCGTTCCTTCTTCCTGCAATTGCTCTCACTCGGGATTGCCATACCAATCACTACCTCTGTCTCCTGATGTTTATCAACGACCACTATGTCAGGCTGACTGGCCATCACCATTTTGTCGGACTGGATCTGGAAGTCCCACAGGATCTTGGCCTGTTTGTTCTCAGTCACCTTTGGGGGTGTCTCCCATCTTGACCCTGCACCTCCAGACCATACTCAGTACAGATGTTCCTGTACACTATGCTAGCTACCTGGTTATACCGCTCCATGTATGTCTTGCCTGCCACCATCTTACACCCTGCTGTGATGTGCAGGGCTGTCTCAGGGGCTTCTCTACACCAGTGGTTCTCAAATCAGGTCCTCAAGAACCCCTATCCTGCATGTATTCACACACCTGGTTCAATTAATGATCAGCTCATCACCAAGCTCTGCAGAAGCCTTATAACAATGTAATGGCTTCCAGGTGTGCTGGAAGAGGGAAATATTTAAAACATGCAGGATAGGGGTCCTCAAGGGCCAGATTTGAGAACCACTGCTCTACACAGTCTGCACCTGGGGTCTTGTCTGGTGTGGTGGACCCTGGCCTCTTTTGCTCTGGTGTTCAGGGCCTGTTCTTGTGCAGCCATGAGTAGTGCCTCTGTGCTGTATTTCAGTCCAGCCTTTTCCAGCCACTGGTATGTTTTCTTGATGTCAGCACTTCCTCAATTTGCCGGTGGTACATGCCATGCAAGGGCTTGTCCTTCCATGATAGCCCCTCTGGCTCCTCCTTCTTACTGGACTTCTGTTGCCTGAGGCATTCACTCAGCAGTAGGACACTGGGAGCCATCCTCTGGATATTTTCCTGGAGGTTTGCTGTTTGCTCCTGGATAGTAGCTCTTTCACTTTGTAGTCCTCAGCTTCCTTTTGCATTGTGTGCAGCCTCATGATGCTGGATTTAGGGTGAAACCCTCCATGCATTGTAAGGAGCTTCCTTGTCTTGATATCAATGGCTTACATCTCACTCAGTGGCCAGAATATTATGCCAGCGGGGTATCTGGTAGGACATAGGTGTTAATGGCTAGGATGTTATTCTTACCATTTGCTGACTTTTCAGGACCTGCCTTACCCTCCTCATGATTGCTATTTGCCTGCAGGACATGGATATATGGATTTATATGTGTCTGGTTCTCATTGCCGGCAGTAAGTCAGACCTGTTCCAGGAGCATGTTAGACTCCAGCAGGGCTGCCCTTTGTCACCAGTTCTGTTCATAATTTTTATGGACAGAATTTCTAAGCGCAGCCAGGGGCTGAAGGGGGTCTGGTTTGGGGACCAAAGGATTTCATCTGTGCTTTTTGCAGATGATGTTGTCCTACTGGCCACATCAAACCTGGACCTTCTGCGTGCACTGGGCAGTTTGCAGCCGAGGTGAAGCAAGTGGGATGAGGATCAGCACCTCCAAATCTGAGGCCATGGTTCTCAACCAGAAAAAGGTGGTTTGTCCTCTCTGGGTCAGTGGGGAGTCCTTGCCCCAAGTGGAGGAGTTTAGTTATCTTTGGGTCTTGTTCATGAATGAGGGAAAGATGGAGCAGGAGATTGACAGGTGGATCGGTGACACATCTGCAGTGATGAGGACGTTGTATCAGTCTGTTGTGGTAAAGAAGGAGCTGAGCCAAAAGGCGAAGCTCTCGATTTACCGGTCAGTCTACGTTCAGTTCCTACCCTCACTTATGGTCATGAGCTTTGGGTCATGACCGAAAGGACAAGATCCCGGATACAAGCGGCCGAAATAAATTTCCTCCGTAGGGTGGCTGGGCGCACCCTTAGGGATAGGGTGAGGGGCTCAGGCACCAGGAGGAGCTGGAGTACAGCTGCTGCTCCTCCACATCGAGAGGGGCCAGCTGAGGTGGCTCGGGCATTTGTTTCAGATGCCTCCTGGATGCCTCGGTGGGGAGGTGTTCCGGGCATGTCCCACTGGGAGGAGGCCTTGGGGAAGGCCTAGGCCACGCTGGAGAGACTATGTCTCTCAGCTGGCCTGGGAACGCCTCAGGGTCCCCCCGGAAGAGCTAGAGGAGGTGTCTGGGGAGAGGGAAGTCTGGGCATCCCTGCTTAGACTGTTGCCTCTAAGCAGAAGAAAATGGATGGATATATGAGTGTGTGTGTGTGTGTGTATTTTATTATTTGCTACAGGTACAAAAATACATTTCACTGTGCACTGTACTATGTTTGTCTGTGCATATGATAAATAAACCTACGTTATTTAAAAACATTGATAATAATAATATTAGAATAAAGCTTTTAAATACCCTCAAATCTGAAAAATCCCATCAGTATTACACACTAACATTTCATCTGAAAATTACTGAATATAAACCAAATCAAATCAAATTTTATTTATATAGCACCAAATCATAACAGAAGTTATCTCATGACACTTTACATATAAAGCCAGTCGAAACCAGACTCCGAAGCCAATTTACAGAAACCCAACAGAATCCCCCAGGAGCAAACACTTGTGACTGGTGACATTGGGGAGGAAGTCTTTTAACAGGCAGAAACTTCCAGCAGACCCTGATTCCTGGAGGATGGCCATCTGCCTTGACCAGTTGGGATAAACCTTATGATTTTTTTCTTGAATCTTTTTTGGAGTTGCCAGTTCAAGTCCACTGACCTTCTGAAGTCTGTCCTCTTTAGTTAAAGGTTTTTGAGTTAAAGTGTGTTGGTTTTTCTCATGTGATGTTAAGCACTATGAGTGAAGACACAGATGATGTGTGTACATGTGCTGTCTGCAGATGGTGTTACATAACAGCGTGTATGGAACACAAAGAGTTAACTCTGGTCCTCGAAGACCCAGAACCCGGACCACATCAGATCTGGTTCCAGAGGAGCTGGGTCCAGTAGAAGACCTAACATATCCTAACATCCATGACCTGTTAGAGTCTGGTGATGCTATTCATCCTGCTCCTGCATTAATGAAACCCAGACGTCTTCAGTATGAAACATCATCTCCAAAACAAGCAACAAACACAGATTCATCAAACGTGCTAAAACACATGAACCTCAGTGAAACAGCTTATCTGACATTTATGCATCCAGAGAAACACAGAACCAGCGGCATTTACATCCCAAAGGGCAAAGACCTCAGCTCCAATATGAAGCAAATGTAGAAACTTAAAGCTGTAATACCACCCATGGCTACAACTACTACTGCTGTTAAAGCCCTGCATCTGATAGTTGGTTTTTTTTTGGTTCAGTTTATGTCTAAATCATGTTTTTGCAGGAGTCAGTCTGGTCTAATCACTTCATTCAGACCCCCGATAGATGTTCAGATCCAGGAGAAGCTCAGATTGACAGCTCCTGGCTGCCATTCAGAGTTAATTTAATGAAACTCATCTCTACTGTATGAGTGAAAACATTCAACAAGGATGGAGAATGTCTTCGTTACTCCATGTTTCATGAACATTATTGTTTTACAAGTCATTAAGCTAGAACTAATGCTAACTGCTCTAGTTTAAAGCTAATGCCTTGATTGTACCACCCTACGCTAAGTACATTTGTTTTCTGCTGTTAATTCTGCTGCAGTTAACTGGGATGAAATATACATGTCTGAAGCTGAATCATTTATACAATAATTAGTTTACACTTTACTTCATCACAAAATGCTTTATTGCGAAATATGACGTGATCTCTGTTGAGAAACTCCTTTTTTGGACTGAAAAACAGAACAAACTGAACAGATGAAGCCAATTTTATTGATCAAGTAACATAAACAGGACAAAGGTTTCACTGTACATACGACCTGGAGAGCAAATAAAAATAAATAGTGTCACAGCAATAAATTAAATGCATGAAATGAACCAATGAGAACGTCCGCTGGAAGTCATGTGAGATGAGAGGTTGAGTCATCAGTGCAGTTCGATGGCTATTTACACACATTTCACTTTTTACACTGTTTTTTTTTTTTTTTCATTTTCCGCTGACATGTCACTCATTCCACCTTCAGTTTTTTCAGAAACAACTTAAATACTAAAAAACAGAAGCAGCAGCTGCTGAAACAGCTGCATCACATGAATGACAGCTTTAAAACAGTATCAAATACAAAAATACTCCACGCTCTGGGGACGGCCCACGGTTAACGAATGCACCAGCAGCTCCCGCCCATAGCCGCCTGTCCATTGGCCAGCAGAATCATAAGACTCAATGAGTCATGACTGTATACAAGAAGCACAGGAGGACACTGGATTAATCAGCTTGTTAAAGATCTTAAAAACCCTGATTATTGACAATTTACCATTATTTATTACTTTGTTTTTACATTTTATTTAATACTATATTAACACAAATGACTGTCATTATTAAGGTTTGCAGCCAAATAATTCAAGACATTTACACTGTATTTCAATTAATGAATGAAAATTTAATTTACGTCATTTTATGACTTGACTGATCCAAAAGTTTTCTTGAAAATGTAAGGATTTTTATGTATTTCTCATGAATGACATCCCCTTTGCCTGCAGGTTATTCTCTACAAACCTGCTGATGGAACCAGGCCACATTTTTCAACAATTTTCTTCACATTTGCTCAACAATTTTATGACAACATGACTAGTGAGGATTAGAACTGGGGACCAGAGGGTCGTGGGGTCGAGAGCTGCTGAGCTGACCTTTGACCTTTAAGCCATCCTCCTGTTTCAGCTTCATGTGCGTACAATCATGATGTCAGCGTCCGACACTGGCGAACGCAATCTATAGACACAAGCACTGCAGGTTCTCCAGCATGTAGCCTCCGAACCATGACCTGGACCAGGACCAAGATTGGGGCCGGAACCGGAATCGGAACTAGGACTCTGACCCACACCCAGACTCAGACCCGTACCGGACTGGCGACTACAGCTTTCATAGTCCAGCTCTGTGTCCACACACACACACTCACAATGAGACAGAATCAAATGAGCAACAAAAACTGATGTAAACATTATTTGAGGAAAACAAACACCTGAGACTATTTCATGACCAACGGTGGATCTGAAAACGTTCCCTCCGTTCATGATGCTCCCAGCTGAGCTCAGCTTCCTGTTTCCATGGAAACCCATTGCTGTGCTGAGGATTCTTTCATAATTTTTTATTATCGTTTCTTCCAGGAGGGGGTAGAGCACAGACCTATTCTCAAAGCAGGCTACTGGAGTAAATACTGGATTCTGATTGGCTGGAAGATGATTGTTACTTGATGTACTGGAGCCTGAAAAAGCAATGGTTTGACCCTTTAAACTCATCAGTAGACAATAGTTGTATTTGCTGCCATTTTCCATCCAATCACAGGAAAAGGCCACGGCTGACATCATTACCAGACACCACGAGGCTCATGGGAAACTGGTGACTAAAACCTCCTCTGTTCTAAAGATAATCTGCATCAGAGCTGCAGCCTAAAGTTAAAGTCAGCGTTTCAGACGAGTTAAACATAACAGGAGGAAGTGGAAACAGTTTTAGTTTCATTGGGTCAAAAAAAAAAATCCTGAATTTTGTGCTCGTTCTTTGTCCACAGTCTGATACAGGTACAGTTAGCATAGCATAGCGTAGAAACTGAAACAATGTGGAGTCTCACCTCAAGTCTGGATGTAAAAGTAACAGCTAACCTGCTAGAATTCAGTATGCTAACAGATAAGGTGTTTTGGTAAAGCCAAACATGTTTGTGTTCATGTTCATGTTAAACTGTATGTAAACTATGACTGTGTATTATTCTGACACAGGAGCATCATTAAAACCAAATATTAGCTCAATGCTAATAAGCTAATAGTGTTTGTTATCAACCTTTTGTCATTTCATGGACATAAACATAAATGGTACCAAAATAACTGACTGATAGTTCAGATGGGAGGTATTGTCAATCCATGTTCAGTGAGTTTTAGCCACACGGAGCCATGAGTTGGTTGTTTTCATTTTGACAGTTAATTGAGATTATCAGATTAGTTTGAACTCAGTGTGAGCTTTAATTTGTAGCCCAGCTGATGAACACATTCTCATCAATATGAGGTGTTCGATGAAAAGGATGAGGGGAAAAAGACAAAACTAACTTGAACTGATTTGCGTTAAAAATGGTGGAAAAGTACCTTGACCACGTGATTGAGTTTTAATGTAATGGGATAGAAGTCTCCAGTTCTTATTGGTGTACATTCTTTGAAACCCATCCACCTGAACCTTGCTAACATTAGGATCAGTTAGCTCACTGACTAATAAGGTAAGGAGTCATCAGAGACGGTTCATTTGTAGATTGATTTGTCTCAGTGTTGAGTTTACCTGTGATTTTGATTGATGTACTGACCATCGAACGGAGGCTTTAGTTTAGGCTGCAGCTGCAAAGCACAAAACAGGATGGAACTTGTGTCTTTCTAAACATTTTCATCCCTAAATATTGGACACTTTTGAGAAGCACTGAGACTTTTTTGTCAGATGTTGTGGTGCTTTTAGTTACGTGGAGACATTTCTGAACGTTGGTGAACATCAAGCAACTGGACACAGACAGCGCACACTGCAAAACACACAAACAGAAAACAGTTCCCTTGAGAGTCCTGACAAGTTTCAGGCATTGAGGGTAGATCGTCCAATGAAAAGCTCTGCTCTTCTGCATCTACCCAAGCTCAAACTATCCTACAAGTTCGGAGAGTCTGCATGAGTGAAAAGAGTTTTGATTGCTAACCCTAAAAAGACACGACATCCCCAGTCCCTTTAAGGTAGTTCAGGTGAAGTCAAAACAAGAATAGAAAGCGTCCATGCCTCACTGTCTGGTGGTTGAGCCATCGAGGAGCAAAGTGTAACCAAAAACACTTGTGTAGCAGGTAGATCAGGGTGGAATTCGAGGGGGTTGATTGGCCACTACAGCTCTGCAGTGATCATCCAGACAGCACGTTAAACTACATGCAGCTAAAGCTTCCAGGTGAGGCATCAACCATAACAGCGACAGTCCATGACCCACAGGTTCCACAAAAACAAAGCGAACAGGGAAAGAGAGTGCATAAGCGAGGCGTCTACCACTACAAGAGTTGGCGGTTGGCGAGTTTGCATTGTTTCTCCAATATTGGAGAGTGATGGCAACGGCAGCGAGAGTCCATCGGAGGCGTTGCATCCACCAGAAAAAACCACTGTCTGCTTCGACTCGCTAACCGTGCTGGGATCAGGAGTTGAACAAACTGAGAAGAAACACAAGTGTGAACAAATGTAGACGAAATCCAGCCCAGGCACGAGA
>JAPQRP010000001.1:34404484-34428518 GCA_037367295.1 Apogon hyalosoma
TGGTGAAGCAGGAGCAGTGGGAAAAAAGGCAACTTTTTTGTTACTCCCATTGAAATTGAATGGGGTTTTTCTTCACGGTTTTGTGCAAAAATCGTAAGTGGTATCGCTATGACGTGACCACACAGATAATCTCTGGGCCAAGCAGAACATTTTTGTGTTGACTGAATAATTTTACGACAAATCGTTTGGAAATGGTAGCCACTTCAAAATGGCCCAATTCATTTTGGATGGACACTTTTGACTGGATTTTCACAAGTTTAACAAAATCCGTGCATCGTAATGTTAATCTAAATAGATCTTTTGAGACCAGACTGCACATTTTTTCAATTATATGTTTTGGTCTATTTCCAATGGTGTGGGCCACATATTTTTCCAAAGTTTTTTGTATAAGTCAGAAGTCATCATCATCATCATAATAATAATAATAATAAATATGATGAACAATAGTCCCCTGTGCCTTACATTACATGCAAGCACACTGGGAAGTATGTGTAGAGAAATACTCTCCTCTTACTGCAGTATTTTTACAGATGTTTACAAATGAGAAACATTATTAGAAAGCTGTTCTGAGGACTGTTAACACCCTCAGTGTAAAGCAGAGATGGAACAGGAGGGAAATACACTAACTGAAGAGAGAGACTGGGATACGATTTTCAAACTGCAATGGAAGATGACTCATTCTACCTGGAGAATCTGGATGGCAAAATATCAAGAGCTTTTTTTTTTTTATTTCGGTACAAAAAAGATACCAAGGTAGAGGAAACAATGAAAATTAACAAAGGAAAAAAAAAACTAAAACAAAACCAAATAAAAATCATCAATAAATCATCTATAAAAAAGTTTTAAAAAGACAAAAATAATCAAGAAAACTATTTAAAAAAAAAAAAAAAAAAAGGAATACTGGAAATGAGCAAAATTATATTAATAGAAAAAAAAGAGTGACCTTTGACCCCTCAGGTGTCCTCTTAAAGGGACGTGTTTTCAGAACAAGTGTGTTGTCTAGGTTCAGCTCTGGACCTCATTTGATAACATCAAATTCTGTATTAATCATGAACTTACAATAAACATTAAAAATAGAAATACTTTGACATTTTACAACTTTTAGATAAATTTTAGATATCCACGAAAATGAATGTTAAAATGAATCTACATCACTTATTTATCTCAATTTATCTGTTTGATCATCCAACAATCAACAACCATCACTGATCTGTGTAATATAAATGAAACTGTCAATGCTTTACATCCAAAAATGTGGCACAAAAATATTACAATTAAAATATTCCCATAAAAAAAATTTTTTAAAAATATGACTAAAATAAATGAAACACTTAAGTTTTGAAAATAAAAGTATTATCTATAAAATATTCATTTAAAACATGACATGTTATAATTTACAAAAATCATTATCATAAAAATAATTTCTGCTTCTGTATAAAAACAAATTATCAACCAATCACAGAGCTTCTGACTGTGTCGCTAGGCAGACTCAGTCAGAGTCTGAGCTGCTACAAGAAAAATAGGACCAAGGGTGCTGTAGTCCAACAGCATATTTAAAGACATTAATTGGCATTCGTTTGACCTTTCAAGGTCAGTCAAGGTCAAAGGTCATGGCACCAAATGAAAGCCCATATGTGACTTCCTATCTATTGCCAATAATAATTATATCAATATCTTCAAGTGTTTTCAAGTTATAACACTTCTAAATTTGACCCATTATAAACCAATGGGGATTTTTAAAATTTAAAAAAAATTCATTAAAAAAATCAAAAATCAATATTTCCCAATTCTTTGAACAAACTTGGTAGACCTTACCCCAGAGATGTTCCACGACAAATATTAAGACCATCTGACTGACGGTTTTGGAGAAGAAAATTCTTGAAAAATTGTTTATGGATGGCCGACGGGCAAACGCCAACTGATACCAATAGTCCAATGGACCCTCTTGGGCCGTTGGACACACCAAACCCTGATAGATTCTACATTTCCTGTTACACTTAAACACAACACACGTATTCACGGCTACAGGTTTAGCAGCTTAGCTGAGAAGCTAACACACAACCAGATCAACAGCGCACACACAGACACACACTGCGTTACCTTTTCATCAGTTGGGAAAAAAAAAGAACAAATATGATCAAAAATGATGAATAATCTTTTAAAAATAACAAGACTGATCAAAATAATCAAGAAAATGAAAAAAAAAGAAAGTAATGAACAAATGTTTGACCCAGTAAAGCCGGTTCTGTGGTCCAGTAAGACACCAGAACCAGCCAAATCTAGTCCTAGTTAATGAAGACATCATTAATGTCAAAGTTAAAACCAGATCCAGACCAGTAGAACCTGAAGACCTCGTCCTACCTGCTCCTACTGGACCAGATCTGGTTTCTAGACCAGATCTGATCTCTGAACCATGGGTCTCAGTTGGTTAAATGTTGGTTAAATGTGTGTCGTGATGCAGGTACAAATAAAGTAAACCCAACCTGTCATGGTGCATTTGAGGACACTCACCCTGACTTCAGGTTCGCTATGGTGGTGCGTCCAAAGCTGTAGGCATTGTTTTCTGAAAAACAGAAAATACTCATCAGCAGCAAATCACAAACAGGAAGTATATCTTTTAAAAACATATGTGACATTTAACACAACACGGTGGATTAAAACAGGACATGTCACGTTAACCCTTTCACTCCCAGGTCGTTAGCTGATTCAACATAGCTCACGACTAGAAATGACAGGGTTAATTCACCTGCACAGGTTCTAAACTACCTGGATGCGGATCCTGGTGGTCTACCATCAGACACATCTAAGTCTACAGGACCAACAACATTTGATCCTTTACCTTCTTTGGAAGGAGGTCCAGGAGCTTCGTGGTTTAGGAACGCATCGACACTGAGAATACGGACTAAAACCAACAAGACAGAGGTAGAGACACTGAGACACATAGACACACCTGGACGGACACCTGGACACACTTGAACACACCTGGACAGACACCTGGACAGACCTAAATACACCTGGACAGACACCTGGACACATCTAAACACACCTGGACACCTGAATACACCTGGACACACTTGGACACAACTGAATACACCTGGACACACCTGAAAACACCTAAATACACCTGGACACACCTGAACACACCTTAATACACCTGGACAAACACCTGAAGACAACTGGAGACACCTGAACAAACACCTGGACACACCTAAATACACCTGAAGACGCCTGGACACAACTGACAGACATCTATGGACCTGAACTTGGGTGATGTATCATCTAATCTAATATGTCCTTGTCTTCACAGACAGATTTTGGAAGTTTCCCTCTTTACGTGTACTACACCAGGTGGAACTTCATCAATCGTCACATTCACATTGTTAGTATCGTTACTGTTCTGGGTGTTGATGTTGACACCTGTAGGTGGAGCTCTTACCCAGCAGATCTCCAGAGAAGTTTATGGGCAGGACGATGCCGACGGAGAGGACGCCAACGACCACTAGCAGCCCGATGATGTGACGCTGGAAGGACAGGTAGTGGACGGCGTCCTCGCCACATTTCTCCCGGATCTCCTCATCCCTGAGACAGAAGAAGACCATCGGTCAAACAGGCCTGGGTCTGGATCTGAGTCCAGCCCTAGCCCCAGCCCCAGGCCCAGAACCAGGCCCAGGCCCTGGTCTAGGTCAAGGTCAGGTTCCAAGGTCTGGGTCTGACTCGACCTGTTGAATGATCCAGCTGAAACCATCATAGTCTGATACTCACTTTATTCTGAAGATGGCTGTTAGCCACGAGCAGAATCCCTGAAATTAAAAACAAAAACCAGTCAGTTCTACATCTGCAGTTTCATCTGATGTGGGATGTCACACACCAAAGGTGTGAGCTCAGGTGAGTGGGCGGGGCCTTAGAGTGTGAGCTGCTCTGTGTTAAAGTGATTAGTGACGGATTAAATACAAAGTAAAGAGGCTGATCTTCATCGACAGGAACATGACTCCACACATTTCACTGTCACTAAAACCATAACCAAACATCAGACCTTCATCTCACTGAACTGAACAATGTCTTAGAGAAGAGTGGATGGAAACTCCTCCACAGCGATGACATAGACTGAGTCAAACAGGAAACAGTGCCTTCAGGTTCCTGCTGCTGAAGGTGGATCTACAAACCACTGGACTGGGAGGTGGACACAGTTTTTATTATTTATGGGTGAATGTTGTTTTTCTCATGACTGTCAGTGTTACTATGTAAATGACAGGAAGCACATTTGTCTCCCTAACATTTTGTGGTAAAATCAGGACAACTCGTACTGACACGTGAACTTGAACTGCAAATTGGTGACTCATCATTACTTCCATATGTTGAGTTTTATTTCAGGTGTGACCAGTTTCTGGACCTGTTGTAAGAGCTGTGAGTTACTATTTTACTGTAATTCTCACTTGTGTGTTTCATTAAATGACTGTATACCGGTACATATTCTTTTAACTGAATGGGTTTAGAGTTAGAAAAGCCTCACAATGTGTTTATTCTGTTTGGAAGAAGTGTGACTTTACTCCAGCAGGAGGTCCCAGAATGTCGACACATGATGGCAAGAATGACGAGGATGATGATGGGTTCATGAAGGTGAGTCTCTTACATTGTCTCTTTGTTCGAAGTCAACAGAACTCGACACCGATGTCAGCCGCTCATATCGGTCCGGCGTCTCTGAGTGCATCGCTGAGGCAACGCTAGACACAGACACACACACACCATTAGCCACTAGCAGAGTAATCTTTGACCCCTCAGGTCTCCTCTTAAAGGGACATGTTTTCAGAACCAGTGTTTTGCCTGGGTTCAGCTCTGGACCTCATTTGATAATGTCAAATTGGGAATTCATCACGAACTCATTATAAACATTAAAAATAGAACTACTTTAACATTTTACAGCATTTTAGATATCAATGAAAATTAAAGTTACAGTGAATCTACATTACTTACATATCTCACTTTATCTGTTTTATCATCTAACAACCAACACTGATCTATGTAATATAAATGAAATTCTCAGTGTTTTATATCCAAAAATATGGTACAAAAATATTATAATTAAAATATTATTCCTATAAAACAACTGTAAAATTATGATTAAAATAAATGAAATACTTAAGTGTTAAAAGTATTATCTATAAAAATACTCATTTAAACATGACATGTTATAATTTATGAAAATCACTATCATAAAAATAATTTCTGCTTCTGTATAAAAACAAGTTATCAACCAATCACAGGGCTTCTGACTGTGTCACTAGGCAGACTCAGTCAGAGTCTGAGCTGCTGAGGCTCATGGTAACATAGTTCTCTAAAGGCCAGAGGAAAAACTACCAGTACACACCAAACACTGATAGATTCTACATTTCCTGTGACACCTGAACACAACACACACGTGTTCACGGCTATAGGTTTAGCAGGTTAGCTAATGAGCTAACACATGACCAGATCAACAGTGCACACACAGACACACACTGCGTTACCTTTTCACTGGTTCATAGTTTTCTCTTTCTCGTCTTCGGCTGAATTTATGTTTAAAATGAAACAGTGTCAGTTACAGTCAACGATTAACAAACCAAGGGTAATTAGTGCCACGTTTAAGGACTGTACGGATTCACAGAACTCAGAAATAATGTGTTTACTGTCGTCTTATCATTGCCTCTTCTAAAGACTGGACATCTGTGATCAGAGCAGGTTTCAGATTATTATCTGATAAATAAGAACTGATTTGTTAGTTGTTGAAGCTCGACTTGCATTGTATATGTTTTGGTGGAGTCAATTTTGACTCAGTTAAACAGTGAAATAAACACAGATGAATGAAAACCAGTGAAGACGATGCACTTAATATCATCACTGTACTTCCTCTGAGTCGAACATGAAGCTGTTCTTTAAATTCACCAAGGAAGGGTAAACTGAAGGCATCTGAACTGGACAAATATAAGAAGCATATGTTCATCATGTTACTGAAAAATGAGTCAAACTCACGATGACAGTTCAACACAGCTGCATCATTAAAAACAAGAATCTTTGACCTGATTGTCAAAGATGAAGCAGTTTTACTCCTTAAAAACCTCCTCAGACTCAATTCACTGATGTCAAATCAACTGAAGACCTGATTTATAAACAGAAAAACTGAATTATAGTCGAACACTTTATCAAAGTAACTTCAATGGCTTTTTCCTACTGAAAACATTATTATATTTTATGTTCATTGAGTTTTGTCTCTGCTTATAGATGTGAATCTCCCACAAGTTTGACAAAAACTCAGATTATTTATTTTTGTACAGACTTAAAATAAACAATTTTTAATCACAGCTGTCCTCATTCTGCGTATTAAAACCAATCAGCAGGTTGGACTTTTGAGTATTTCTAAAGGTTAAAACAACACATTTCAGCATCAGCATCTCGTGGCACTAATAACCCTCCAAACACACAAAACAACAAACTGAAATGAAGAAACCAGTGATGTTAGTCAACCAATCAGAGCGCAGAACCCTGTTAATGAGAGCAGAGGAGGAAGAGAAGGAGGAAGATGTTAGAGGACAAACCAAACATGGAGGAAGCTGCAACGTACTATTCCCGTTCCTCCAGGTCGCTGAAACGCTTCTTCAGTCTTCAGGAAACAAATGAGATGACACGAGTTCAAATCATGTCCAGCAACAACAAAATATTTCATCCACAGGTTTGGAGGAAAAAAGAACAACATACAATACGACTTGACCAGGAACCTCACCTGTCAGCATCGGTAACGAGAGCCAGACGACCATAGTCCCACGCCACCTTCCGCAGGATGGAGAAGACGAAGAGCAGCACCTGGAGGAAGAGGAGGAGGATGATGTACTTCATATTAGTCTAATGTTCAGTCCATTAAACCATTCAAACATCAAATCAGAAACATCAGACTGAAAATAATGAAAATGCATTGACTCCTAAACATCCCAACGCCTATATCCAGTTAACCATCAATTCCCTGTCTCATCCATTTATGAAACTAGACAAAACTAGCCGTCAGAAGCGACAGCTAGGGATATATCCCCAAATGCCCCCAATCCTTAACCAGACATGAGGCATCCCCAGATCATGACCTTTCGTTTGCACTTGATTTGAACTCAATCAGACAAATAGTTCCAGAGATATGAACAAAAGAGTGTTTAGTTATTTTAAACTTTTGAGCAGCCCCTTGTGGGCAATCTAGAAATGGTAAATTGTTCAAAATCGAATCAGTTCTTCCTCTCCATGATATGGATGTGGAAAATTTGGAATTTCTAAACCCAATATTTTTCAAGTTATCGTGTTAGCTCGTAGGATATTGGCGGGCAGTCGGACCAAAAACATAATATCCCCAACTCTGCATTCAGGGATATAATTACACGCACAACGAAGCAAAATAAAAATAATTCACCTCAGATGAATTAAGCCTAAAAGTAAAAGTGAAAGTAAACCCAGGACCGTCATGAAGTATTTGGACTGCGCTAGTTGGTTCTGATGAGGTTTAGTACTTCGTGAAAACAACACAAGGTCCTGAACACTGGAGGAACATGGTCAGTGAACGTGAAACATGAGGAACATGACAGGTTTGAGGAGAGTGAATGGACCTTTAATCGGGTCGATCCATCTCCTCCAGCTGGAAACTGCACCATTGATTTTTCCAAAAGGTCAGTGAACATAACCTCAGGGAAAAACCCTCTGAAGCTCCCACAATGCACCCTGTTGGAGGGGCGTTGTGCATGGTCTTTAGCCGGACGGGAGTCAGTTTAAAGGTTCACAGTTTTAACCCCAGAAGCCAAGACGCTGTTAAATATAAGCCTCTATTTAGTCTTAATCCTGCCCATGAAGAACCTGTTCTCAGCCTCTGCTTCTTCTCAGAGGCGTCAATGAAACACACTCCATGAGGTTTGAGGAGCATATACACCCCCCCCCGACCTAATTGGTTCAATGGTTAAATGTCTAGGCTCCAGTCCACCAATCAACAGAGGTTTGGCCTTTTGAGACTCAACAGGTCTCTGTGGACTGAAGCCAAAGGACAGAACATGAAAGCATCACTCATATGAGACGCAGAATGGAAGACGGAATAAACAACAAGATGGAGGGATGAGGACAAAGAGGTCAGAACGTCCCAGATCAGAGAGAGTAAACGAAGGGGGACAAGGGGGACTTTTATCCAGACAAAGGGTTAAGAACCAGTTATCATGAGGAAAACACTGAAACAGCTGGCAACAGAACAAAGATTAAAGCTGTAACACATACTGAACAACAGGAGTTTATATGAAGGACACACATCCACAGTTGTTTACAGAACCTGTTCCAGGTCTGAAGAAACAACATGAAGACACAAAGGACACAATAGTCCACACCATCACATCTCCAACCAGTCCTTGAACATCAGTCTGAGTTCAGTACTTTCGATTTTGAATGTCACTATTGTTTTTTTTTTTTGACCCAGAAGTGGCCATATTTGGAGAAAAGAGGCTGAACTTTAAGTCCCTGGGGTCAAAGGTGAGCTAATGATAAGTTCTAGCTAACTTACTCTATAAAATAGTAAACTTCATAAATATTGTGTAACAAAGTCATTTTATGTCTTGTTAGTAGAACCTGTTAAATAAAACTACAGTGGAACTGTCTGAGGTTTATTCAATGAACAGAAGCTCTGAAAGTCTGATCCCACCCAAAGACTTGGAAAATGACAAAGCTTCTATTGGACTGGAGATCTGATTAATGGAGGAAACATCTACAGGAAGACAGGTAGGGGGTGGGGCTAATTTTGAGTCAATTTTCACAGGTTTTGATGTTAAAATCCTCCGAGTCGATGTTTCCAGGTAACCATCCTTGTGAGGGTGTCAGACTCCAGAATCTGACCTCAATCTTTCAGAGCAGAGTTTCCTCAGGTCAGAAATCAGAGAAGAATAAGACTCAAACAGGTCACATGACAGAGGCAGCTAAAACAGCATCTGTACAGATTTAGGTCCAGATACAGATCAGCTGTATTGATCCCCAAAGGAAATTCTTCTGCCATCTGCTGAAGAAAATAAAAAATAAAACTGAAGATGTTCTCCCAGACTCTGTTCAGTCTAATGCAGCAGATGAATGAGATGGTGAATTGTCCACTCCATGATGTCCTCCACCGTTCCCAAGTCATCCAGTCTCTGTGTCCTTTTCCACTGCTCTACTGTCAGTTCAGTGTTCCTCAGGACTTTTATGTTGTTTTTATCTGGTTGAATAAGACCTCATTTTCATTAGTTTTAGTTGATTTCAGTGATTTTTGTTGATCGTTTTGGTTGATTTCAGTCACTACTATTGACTCATCTTATTTATAATTTAAACCATAATTCACTGTCTGGCTTCGTCAGTATTCAACGAGGACCAGAAATTAGCCTTTTACATTTTAGATGCCCCAGTGGTTGGGAACAGTCGCTTTAGATCAGGGACATCAAACCCATTTTAGTTCAGGTTCCACATTCAGCTCAATATGATCTCAAGTGGATCAGACCAGTAAAATAAATGGCATAATAACCTAGAAATAATGACAACTCTAAAAATGTGTCTTTGTCTTAGTGTAAAAAAGTAAAATTAAACTAGACATGCACATTTCCTGAAGGAAATGTAATCCATGTGCTTGCCTCTTGCCAGATTTGTGGACTTGTGGCTAGGTGTGACGTAAAAGCAAGAAATAGTACCAATAAAGTACTGCCTATATTTGGATGAAAGTTATGTTGTACCACATTGTATTTGTATGTACAAGTTATTTATTACAAAAACATTTGCTATAACTGCAACAGCACAACAGGAAAAAGAAAAAAATATGGATCAGCTGAATTATTGACACTGTTTTTTAACACCTAAATTTACAAATCACATTAACAGCAGAAACAAAAAATACCAGAACTCATGGACTGGGATTTGCAAATTGGGAAAGCAACAAAACAAACTGTACAAAAGCCATGAAAAGGGGTCAGACCAATAAAGGGCCCTTTTAGCGGTTCTAAAAGTAGAGTGAAAAGACAATTTAGAATCACCCACTGAGTCTATCACAGAGAGATCAAACAAAAAGATGGGCCTTTAACAGGATTTAAAATGGGAGTCAGTGGTCAGGATGGGAGGTGGGACAAACTGAGGTGGGAGGGACAATGTCCTTGTAAAAACTTCAACTGACCAATTACAGCCAGGTGAGGAGAAACATGGCAGGTGTACCTGATAACCACTAACGACCTGTGGACAAGATCCAACCAAGAAAGAAAACAACTGTGGGATCTGTGTCAGGAACAAATGACACTGAAAACATGAATTCACAAAGTCAATTAATAATTGACACTAAGCCTACCCCTCTGCCATGTGTCATTGTGGAATTTCTGGAAAAATCAAAACACACAATCAATGAAAACCTATTTATAAACATTCCTCCTTATGGCGGAGACATGGGTGTCCATGTAAAATTCACTAAGAAACCACCTCTCAAAAAAACATGTCAATTCATAACTGTACATCCGATCTTGTCTGTTTTATTTTGTTATTTTATTGTATGTGGCTTCTGAACAAAAATTTTATTTTAATCTTGATTGTTAATATCTTCAGTGTAAATTTTTCATTTCACAAATTCATTCTTTGAGCCCATGGGCCATATGTTTGACACCCATTTTAGGCAAACCAGATCCAGTGACACATCACAGTGACTCGTTCTGGTTCTTCCATTTGAATTTCCAGACTAATATCGACCAATAGTGGAGAAAAGTAAAATCCACTTAAAGAAGACAGCATGACAAGACAAATGGTGAATTTAGGGTCATTGTACGTCAGGATGTCACTGGATTTGTGTTCTTCAGGGTGTAATTTTGTACATTTGGCCCACAACCAAGACCAAGATCAGACCATGACCAGGTGGTGACACTGGTCCAGGTTCTGGTTCTACTACAGTAACATTTAATTACCAGGTTCCGAAAACCACTAGTTAACATGACCCGGTTAGTGGATGATTAACCACTGTAAAACATCTGCAGATTATTCAGTGCCACCTGCAGCCATTGAGGAAGGGTGACTGTGGCCCCACCCCCTTGTACATGTGTGGTACTGAGCGTGTGCAGACTCACCAGGAAGCACATGAAGTCAAGTGCAAGCACAGTAGGGACGCCTCCGAATGGCAGCCCCTGCAGCACTGTGCTCCGGATCCGAGCCGAGTAACAGTAGTCCTTAGAACCACTCTGAGACGAGCAGTTGTCCTGACCACTGCACGCCTGCCCGCTGCCGAATATTGCCATGGTAACGATCAGCACTGGGAGCATGCTCACTGCCACATCCTTGCTGAGAATCTGAGGAAGGAGACAAGGAAAAGAGGAAAGGTCAGGTTAGAGGAGACGAGGACACAAAGAGACGAGGAGAGGACAGAACAGAGACTGACCATGTGACCAGTCCTCCAGAGAAGATTGGTACGGTTTTACAGTTTTCAGGACCATTTTAATTGGTTATACAGCAATACAACCCTTATATCCCAAATCTTAATAATATGTATGTAGTAGAGATGTAACGATATGAAAATTTCATATCACCGTTATTGTGAACAAAATTATCACAGTTATCATTATCACAGTATTGTTGAAATGTGCTCAAAATGATCAAAAAGTACTTATATACACACACTGAAATAATTTAACCAAGTTGTACTTTGAAAAAAACAAATAAAATAACACGCACAATGTACTTGTTGTTGGCAGCAACATTAAAATATTAACATGTAAACATCACACATACAATTATGCATTAAAGATGGCACCTTATGACCATGAGAGATATCTGCACTAGAGGTGGAATTGATAGGATTGATCAACATCAAAGCCATTGCTGATTCTGCTTACCAGTCCAATTCCTTATCAATTCTCCTATCAATTCCTGAGTGGTTTTTGAGTGGAAAAAAAAAAGTAGTTTAACAGGTCATAGTGCAGCCTGTTTGACCATTTTCCATATCAAATCATTCTGAATGTAACAATGAGAGAGAGAGAGAGAGAGAGAGAGAGAGAGAGAGAGAGAGAGAGAGAGAGATGTATGGGAGGGAGGTGCACTTGGGATGGAGGTGCACTTGGACAAGGTCTGTGCGCTCGTGTCCCTGAGCTCGGACCTGGTCCGTGCGGGAGCCTGCTATCCCCGGATCTCTGGAGTGCTTCAGCCATGTTTTCACAGGGCCAAACATTGCAAACTGCACATGGGTGCTTAGAGTGCCACTGCTTCTCCAGGAAATGACCAGTATCACCATGAGTTTTCAAAGCGCAGTAATCGAACGTGGTTTTAATGATAATTCTAATTTAAAAGGTAATACTAACCGTTGGGAATTTTACCATTGTTCATCGTTATACTGGTAATCGTTACATCCCTAGTATGTAGTAAGTCCACAATAACTATAAAAAATGTTTAAAAATTGAATACCTACTTAAATGCATAAATGTCATAAATGTATCCCTATAAAACGTAAATGTAACAAAGACGCACAAAATCCTTTCAAACAACAGAAAACATATTTTGAGTATCTACATAACTTAATTTTTGAAATCCACTAATTTTTCTAATTTCTAACACCAACTCAACTAAAATGTCCCTTTTGTCCATTTTGCAGGGAAACAGAATGTGCATCAGAATTAACTATTTACAATAGTGACATCAAGTCTATAAGTGCAACCGATACTTATGAACAAACATATCTTTAGTAACACCATGTTCCACAAAAAGTGACACTGCAACACAAGAGAAATGTTTACAACCCAAAAACTATAAGTCAAGGAAAATTAGGTCACTTCCTGTTGTGTCATAGACATCAAACCCATCAGTGGAAGGAAACAGCGCTCTGGGACATATTGAATGTGGAATATGGAAGTGGAACGCCAACATTTTTACAGGAAAAACTATTATTCATCTGTCTGAAAGGGTTGGAATTGTACCATCTGAAAATAGATACATAACTCGGAGCGCCAACGCTCCAGGTCATAAAGGGTTAACATGAAACAACTGGACTTGGACCCTGATGAGGCATCGCATGGAAACCTCTGGACCTGCAGAGGGCTCGCGACACCCCCTGTTCTTCACCTCCTACATGAGTCTGAACCAGAGACTCCAGACAGATCACCAGACTATTTACATGAAGACATGTTTCTGAAGCATCAGTGAAGTCATGTGACCATCACTATTTCCATCCTTTGACCATACATTGGCTTTAAAATTTCATCAGTTGGAGGAGACATATTACCAGGATAGAACCAAGAAAAACAATGAGCCATCAGACCTCAGACGTCATCCCGGATCACACCATAGATCTGAAATCTGCTGGTCACCAGGCATCGGGTGGTCCTGTGTAAAGTTCACTGTCTCTCATCTGAGTCCTTTGATGTTCTCTGAGATTCAGAGTGCCATAAAAACGCAACTCAAGCTCAACAAGGTTACACCAGCGGATGACTACATTTCCCAGCCTGCGTAAGAAAACAGCTGCCCCTGCCCCCCCCCCGACCCACTGCTCCTGTTGCCACGGAAACCCTGACAGTGGAGTCTGACCCAGTTTTTACAGCTCGGTGGTCGTCTGTTGGTAACCAACGGTGACGGCGCTCTGACTAATGATGTCACTGTTACATCACATCACAGAGCTCCGCCTCCAACCAAACAAAGAGACAAGATATCATCAGCATCGCCATGGAAATGACACATTTAACATTCTTAATAATCTGATGTGTAAATCCTAGAAATCAGTTTGATCCAGTGACAGTGACTGTAGGTCATAAAATCACTGAACTCGGATCAGTTTCTGTCTGATGTTTAGTGTCAGATGGAGGAAAACAGCGACAGGAGCTGATCCCAGGTCTGCAGGCAGCCTGGTTCCATCACACATCACCAAAACGCATCACAGAATTCACAGATGGAGAGACGCGGCAGCGGTCATATGACATCACACAAACTCCCTGCCTCTGTTGTCATGGTGCAGCATGACTCATCTGAAGGATGATTGGGACACAAGCTGCACAGAGCATCACACAGCACCTGAATGCATCACACACCATCAGAACTCACCACACAGGACCTAAACACAGCTCTCTGCATCTGAAGGCATCATGGAGTACTAGGATGCATCATAGAGCACATGAATGCATCACACGTCACCTGAATGCATCTCACAGCTCCTGAACACATCACAGATACCAGAATGCACAAAAAAGACCTATGACACCTGAATGCAACACACAGCACCAGAATTTATTATAGAGCACTTGAACACACTGCAGGGTACCTGAATGCATCACAAAAAGAGCACTAAATGCATCACAATAGACCACCTAAATACACCACACAGTCAAACAGTAAGAAAATTATGAATAAACTATCAGAAACCTTCCAGTGTGTGATCTTCTGAATTTCCTGTGGACATTAAAAGTGTCACTGTTTTTTTCTTTAAGTGAACAGGTCTCGGATCAGCTGCATCATGCTGATCCCGGACAAACCGCCGTCTGCGAGCTGAAGATAAGACTCGTGAACATACACGGCTTGTACATGTATGTAAACAGGCGTCCATATGTGTGGCGTAGGGTTCGATGACGTCACTTAACTGACACTGGGTTTTCCTACTCTGTTAGTTGGTAGATTTGTTAATGTTCATACAGTTGATCCATGTTGGAATTTTATTTTCAGTGTTACAGATCATTTATGATTTTCATGAACATTTTCTGTCATGAACTCAATTTTCTTTGTAAAATCTAAATGCTGTACCACTGTGTCATTATCCAATAAAAACAGAGAAATTACACATATATTCACTGTGACTGAATGAAAGACCTGATGTGGGTTCAGGAGACCAACCACTGTTTTTCCTGTCGCCTTTCCACTCGTGGTCATCTCAGTCATTGTCAGTTGACTGTACTCATCCTTCTATCCGTGACCTGAACCACCTCTGGAGCTACAACCAAACCATCAGGAGGCTTCATTGAGTTTTGGATCTGGGCTCTTATGGCTAATGTCATATTTAGGGAACATTTGACCCTTCTGCTCCTAGATCAGGAGACACTAGAAATGAAACAAATGTTCTACAACCATTTGGGACCAGACTGTGGACATTTATCATCAATCACATGCTTTATCTGTGTAAACCAGACTCTTTACTGTCTGACATCGTCATTTCACCCAAACTCTGCAGGTTAAAGCCACTAAACCCAAACCCACATTAGACTAAAATACAAATGAACCATCTCATCAGGATCCAGACTCTGAAACTCATTAGAACCTGAACATGTCAGTCTGTCTGTAAATGTGAAAGATGACACAAATAAAGAGTTAAAGACTGAACTCACTGCCTTTCACATCCCTAAATCTGAGCCTTAAATCAACAGTCATCCAAAACGATGAAAAGAATCAGGAAATTGAGCAAAAATCAGCAAAGAAGATAAACAGATGACCCAAAAAACATGTTCCACAATCTGTTAAACACAGACGCAAAGACTGGACTCTTCTTCTGTGTCTTTGACAGTAAAAGTAATAGCTTTTCTGTTTTGTCCCGTATGAACTTGTCTTCTGCTCTGAGATTCATCTGTGTTTCATGTCATTGTATTAAACTGATCTGAGGTCAAAGAAACATGAACTTAGTGACACAAATGACATGAAGCAGAAGACATCCAAGGGCTTATCTGGTGATCTGCTACTGCGATGCGTTCATGGCCTCTGTGTTGCTCAGTCTGTGTCAAACGGCAAGCTGTGCATCCAACTGATAAGAAGCCACTGTTACACTGTGGTCATCTGACCAGAGGCTCCTGTCAATACCAGCGTTGCCATCCGTCACCATCTCTGTGGTTTCATTTACCAGAAGAACAGTTTAAAGTCACACACTGACCTCGTATCTCAAATGAGAAGGTCTGATAAATCTGATGTTCTACACCATGTTCAACCTGTTGAACAATAACTCACTGTTCACTTCATTTACTGTCATTTGAAGTTTGGAAACCCAGCATCCCATTATTGTGAACATCTGTTCTCTAGACCAACAATCAGCTGTAAACATCAAACTAATCTGAGGGTTCTGGTGACCCAGGCCAATGTCCAGTTCAGATTCATACCAGTTTCCTTTAGGCGTATAATTATTAACTCACTGAACCCGTTTACATTCACACTAAAACTCTGATCATTATCTGAATTGCAGAATTTTCAGATTATTAGTGATCATATAAACAGTATAATCTGATGTGTTTTATCAGATAACAGCAGTAATCTGATTATGAGAAATCAGGTTAACACACCTGGATTTCTCCCCAATACTCTGATATCTCCATGCATGAATAACTGTTAATAAGATTTATTTCATTCTTTTACATCTGCACATGTGGAAAAATCATAGAAAACAGAAGTAATGCTGAAGACAATTACAGGAAGTTTGACTCTACCGTCACTATGAACGTATGAACTCCAAAAGAAATATATTAATAAACTGAAACACTTAAAGCAGGGTTTATCAATTATCGTATTTCCAAAGTGCATATAAACACATCAGATCTGATTATTATAATTACCTGATTATTAACAGTTATTAGATTTACATGGTCATGTAAACGGACTCAAGGAAATAAAACTCGTGGTTCATATGATCTGGATCGAACCAGTTCCAGATACAGCCAATTGTCATTGTCTTCTTCTGCATTTCCCAAAAACTGAACCTGAGGAATCTGAGCCACCGTCGGGATCAACTCGGGTCAGTAAAGGCAGCACTGCTTCACAGTCCACTCTCTGGAGTTGGATTTCATAGCGTTGCCCACAAACAACAACAACAACAACCCAGAGGCTGAGTTTAATGTCAACACAAACAGGAAATGGCCCAGAAACAAACCCACCAGATCCAGGTTCACCAGGGACAAGTTTGGTAGAATAGAACCTGGACCAGCCCAGGCGCCATCTGAACTAGACTCCTCTCAGATCCAGTTGATGATTTCCTGCTTCACTGTGCTAGTCAGAACCAGAATAGTGGTCCTACACCCTGACCCGGTCCACTCTGTGGAAACAAATCACTGGATCATATGAATAGAACCCAGTCATGTTTAATCAAACATCAGCGTCACGCTTGGATCCTGATACGACTACAACCATATCTGTCAGAAGAGATGGTTGACAGCATTGAATTCTAACATAAAATAAATTAATTCTATTTGTTTGTTTTTAATTAAACATGAGACATGAATAGAAGTAGTGAGATGTTCCACTGAAGCACAACTGTGCCAGTTCTACATGAACAACAAAACAAAAAGACGCTCAGATGATGTCATCAAAGAGCAGTGGTGGTTACATGACCCCCCCATGACCCCCAGTAGATTCTTGACCTGTGAACACCTCAGCATCATCATTTCCGGTCCTGTATCCTGGGGACACATGACACGACTCTGCAATGTGCCAGACTCAGACTCATTGCGGCCCAGGTCCAGCCTTGCCTCCTCTGGACCCAAACCCAGACAGTTCTGGACTCCCACAGACCCACATCCACACCAACTCCTGCTCTGGTTCTGATCCGTCTCCTCTACGGTCCATGCGGTTTTGTTTATGTCAATGTTCATCAACTCTCCCAGAAAATGAAGAAAATCAGTTCATGTCAGGTTATCATTCCCCTGCAGTAGGAGAACCAATAGAGGCCACTATGTGACCCCTTCTGGGTCTAGAGCCTCTGTTCATGAAACACATGGTTCATGGTTCTGCTCTGAAGTGTTGGTTTTATTGTGTTTAACCTGTACAATTTGGATTCAGTCAGTATGAGTCTGTGATGTTTTGGTCCAGATTTTGAGTCTGATTTGCACAGATGCTTTAGAGTTAAAACCATTTGGATTCATTGTAAAACTCTGTTGGACAAATGAGGCCACAGTCTGTGAATGAGTGAAACAGGTCAGTGTCACAGGTGGCTGTATAGTTTGGAACATGTGGACTAGTGTTTACTTCACATAATATGGACCAAAATGATGCACAAATACAACACAAAGCATCATACATTCACACACATACCATAATAAAATACAGGAAAACTGGAACAGGCCTGAATTGAACTGGACTGGATTAAAACTGATTCAGATCATGGACCAGCTCCACCAGACCTAGTCCAGAATCACTCTTTGTGGTTCAGGTTGATGCAGATCTGTCAATGTGAACAATTCCAGATCAGTGGATGTGGATAAATCATCATCAGTTTTATGCAACATCATTAAAATATTAATTTTATTTAGGTTCTGTGATGAATATAAAGTAACTGAACAGTTTGACATTTGATCACATTAAAAGCTGAATTTAAAGGAAGAATAAAACCTACAAACTGATTAAAAGGTCTCCAGTTTCATCTAAACATGAACTTCATTTTTGAAGCTGCACCACTTTATTTTTTCCTATTTATCATTGAACCATTACAGCAGATTTAACTGTTTCATGTCTTCAACAGACCAATTAATCAGATTGGTTCTTTATTAAACTGCCTTCATTCTGGTCTTCAAATGTAAAGTTATTTAATTCAGTCTGAGGGTTTTGGTTTTTTTTTAAGTGTTTCGTCCCAGATCTTAAGGCCTGTTGGACCCAGACATGAACTCTGCTCAGTTTGATCCAGTTCGGCATCTAAATGTAATTAAACATCTCAAAGATAAAACTGTTTCCTGTGAAAATACTAGTATTTATCCGATTTTTTGCTAAAAATGTGACTAAAACAGATGAGATGACATGGATCTGATTTGGACCTGGATCTGACGTTGGACCTGGATCTTACATGGAATTGGATCTGATGTGGACCTGGATCTGAGGATGAGGTCTGGCTGTTTTATTAGCTGGATGCTGATGCTGGATCCATAAGACATGTGACTGGTCTGACCTGGTTCCTGCTGGTCACCCCCCCACCCCCCCCCCCCACACACCCCACGGCCCTGCTGCACCTGCAGTCCGGCCTCAGCATCCGGACACCGCGTCCGACTGCGACCATGTCCCGACGGAGGCCGATGCCGTCAAAGCTGCGGCCCCGGACGGACGGGCGGACGGTCCGTGTGTCCTCTGCGCACACATTATATAACCCCCTCCCCTCCCCTCTTCCTCCTCTTCCTCCTCCTCCTCCCTTCCACAAACACCAGAGCCGTGCGGAGGCTGATAGATGCTGTCCGGCGAACCGGGCTCCGGAGCCCCGGCCCAGGCCGGCGGAGGCGCTGCGGCCGCGGCCTGCGGCCCCTCACTGGATCACACAAAGCGGCTTTCGGAATCCCGCAGGATGAAGCTGCGGCACCGATAAACCAATTAACATAAAGCCGTACCTGACCATCCGAAGATCCGCCGCCCAGTCCGATCCTCCGCACAAAACCAGCCGCCGACCGCTCACTGCTCCCGCGCCGCTTGGGCCGCGTCCCACCGCGGCTCCGCCATCCGAGAAAAGGCTGATTCAGGCCACACGAAACCGAAGAACTGCCGGGTCACACGCCCGATCCCGCCGCCAGAGCGTGTCCCTCCGCCGGCCGCACAGTGCGCTGCAAGCCGATGCTCCTCCGCCGGGTGTCGGTGCAAAATGGAGGCGGTGTGTCTGGGACTGGAGAGGACGGGTGGGGGCCGGCAGGGGGCGACATGGAGCCGAGGAACACTGAGTCCAGGCCGCGGCCGAAAAAAGCCAAAAACAACGTGTTTAAGAGAAACAAAACCTGGGATTAAAGAGTAAAACCAACACCAGCAATAAGAGATTAATGTTAAATCACTTGTGACATAATGAACAGTTTGACAGTAACATGGATTAAACACAGGATTGGAGGAGCGAATGGAAAACAGATTAACTGTTAACTATGGCAAATAACATTAATGAAGTCACTGGGTTTTTAAGGTTTTGTTTTATCTGGTTTCAATGGTCGACAATTTAAACAAAAAAAAACAAAAAAACACCAGAATAAAAGTAGTGAAACTTTGCCCAGTTTGAGTCTGTAATAAATATAAATTCAGTCTAAATGCTGGCTGGGTCTGAAATGTGAAATAGAATTAACGATAGAATGTGAATCTAATCTTCCTTCAGTAATCTCCGATCTAAACTCTGTGAGTTCCACATTAAAGCCAGTCAATATTAGAGCCTGTTGAGGTGACTTTTGTATGGAAAACAGAGCGTACTTCACAGAACCCTGCAAAGAAAAACATGATCCATTAAGAACAAATCAAACGAAATAATGAACTAATCTTTTGCTGATTAAATTTACCGACATAATGTACAAATGTAAGGAGTGAAACAAGATTTAAATATTTAGGTATTGGGACATTTTCCTGTTTCGGGTATGGCTGCTCTTAGTGTTAAAAAATAAACACAAATTATAAAAGCAAATGTTTCATTCAATCTACAGACAAAGCACTAATACAGAAGAATCATTGAGTCGTTGTTCCCACAGCTCTATGTTCCCACAGCTCTATGTTCCCACAGCTCTATATTCCCACAGCTCTATGTTCCCACAGCCAGGTCTTGCCCATGTCTGGTCAAGGTCTGTCTGGACTTGTGTCCCGGCCGGCCCAGTTCTACTGAACCCGGGTTGGTTGTAGGGGACACCGGGGCCGAGTGCTTCCAGTTCAATCCCAGCTCAGGTCTGAGACACATGTGTTTAATGGACTTAGATGGTGTTAAAGTAGTAGCCTAAATATGTTCTGTTTAGACCCAAACCAATACTAAGCCAAGACCAGAACCACAGATGTTGCACCTAGATCGATCGTCTCTATGTCGTTTAGATCTACATGTTTTCTCCACTGAAGGATTCCTCTTTTCTACATGGTTGTGTTTCATCCATTTAGGTTGAAATCAGATGCACAACAATATAAAATAAAGTAGAATTCAATCAAAACTATCAAATTTTATTTATATAATGTCAAATTTTAGCAAAAGTTACTGCATGACAGGTGACATTTAGAGCTGGTTAGACCAGAGTTTTAATAATTCACCTTAATCTCATTAAAATTGTGACCATGTGAGCCTACAACCACCACAGGCCTTCACATCCTGTTTGTTATTCTTATACTTCATTAGTTTTCATTCTTATTGGTTTTATAAGTGTAAAACCAGTTTAATAATTGACCAAATTTTTGATGCAAAAAAAAAAAAAAAAATTTGGTTAAAGAAAAATATTGTGGAAAAAAAAAAAAGGAAATTATATGATGAAAATAAACAGCATTTCCCTTCAGTTGTAAAGATCATGTCTGTCCACACCTTCCTCCTGTAAGGGTTGACCATATTAATGGCTTTTACGTTTCACATACTTATTCATAAAGACAACACATACAGCTCTGGGAAAAAATTCAGAGACCACTGCATTTCCTGTGAAATCAGCATATCTGCATGTATGACAGCCATTCCATTCCTGTGTCTGTTGAATTCCAACACAAGCACACCGTATTCTACTGAAAAACACCTGATCCATGTTTTATTTAAGAAGGAGAAAACACCACTACTGTGGACATCACTATCTTCTTACAATAGGCAAAAACAGTGCTAATAGTACCACAAAAGTGATTGGAATAAAAAAATAACTATTGAAAACCACTGGACTTCTACTCTGATAATTTCCCAAACTCTGAGGACTGGTTCTTCTATCAGGACACTGCTCCTGCCTCAGCTAGGTTCATAAAGGTGTGGATGACGGACCACCAGATGAAGACCCTGTCATGGCCAGTCCAATCGCCAGACCTAAACCCACTTTGAAAACTTCTAGAGGAAGATGGATGGTCACAAGCCATCGAACATTGCTGAGCTTCTTGAATTTCTATGGCAGGAGCTGCATAAAGTTCAACAACAATGGAGGAGAGCAAAGACAAATGAAAACTGTCATAGAAAATCAGTTCAATTCAGTTTTATTTGTAGAGCCCTATATCACAGCAAGGTTGCCTCACAGGACTTTACAGATTTAGTTGGATATGAAAACAAACAGTCAAATAAACAGTAGCTGAAGGAAACGGATTAATGTCCTGAGCATCCCCCGTCCTTAGACCCTCCTTCTTGGCAAGGAAAAACTCCAAAAACCCAGTGGGAAAGAGAAACCTTGGGGAGAACCACAGTGAAGGAGAGATCCACTCCCACAGACGGACAGACTGTAGATGCACCAGGACTGATGGACGTCCATTTGTGGATGTAGTTCCAATCTGTAAGGATGCAGTATGGCGGGGGCACATGAGGGGGTCCATCAAGTCAGAAATCAGGGTTATTCCACCAAATATTAATGTCTGAACTTTTCCCAAGTTAAAACATTAGTATTGCGTTGTTTAGAAATTAATATGAACTGGTTTTCATTGCATTATTTGAGGTCTGAAAAAACCTGCATTTTTTTGGTTATTTTGACCATGTGTAGTGATCTGCAAATAAATACATGCTCTAAACAACAATGTTTTTATTTGAAATTTGGGAGAAATGCTGTCAGTAGTTTAGAGAATAAAACAAAAATGTTCATTTTACTCTAACACGTAAATGGTAAAATCAGAAAAAGTGCTAATTTTGCCAATTTTGTCTCTAATTTTTTTTTTTTCCAGGTCTGTATGTGTTACACAGGCTGGGTGACAATAATAAGACTTCTTATTACTTTAAAAAAAATCCACAAATATATGTCTGATATTTATTTGATATAATAAACCATCAGGTAAAGTATGTTTTTACAAGGAAAACTGATAGAATATTTGTTTTTGCAGATTAAATCAGATGCTGATTGCATTCATTTCTTTTATGTAATGCACTTCTATTCCACCATGTCTCAGAGAACAAACATCTGTCTGATAGATTTAGTTCCCTTTACAGTTTGGAATGAAACCTCCACTGTCCAACATTGTAGTAAATTTATAACTAATCTGTTAAACCCTGGTCCATTTGTTTCAGTCTGAATAATTTGTAACATAAACCAATGGCTTAGCATTGATAGAAGACACTTCATATAAAACTAAGTTATGATCAGAAAACAGTAAAGTTAAGACAACATTTATCATCATCTCTTCATGATGTGACATTCCTTTTTACTCTTCTTTGTCTCATTCAGTGAGTTTTATCAGTTGACAAATATGTGTACTGTTGGATCTGCTTTGTGTTAGCTTAGTACTGCAAAGTTTGACTCATTGGTCTGTTGTTTTATTAAAGGGGTTATATTTTGTTAATCCCACTGTTATTAATCTTTGGTTCATTTATTTGTGTATTTTGACCCTAATAGTTCCAAAAGTTTGAATTTGAACCCTCCAGGTGCTGCAAAGTTATCTTTATACTAATTTTGGCAAAAATCGAGTGGATTTCTACAACCAGTTTCAATTCCTGTTTAATTTGTTACATCATGACATTTGCACATATAAGGTCAAGACTTCTGATGAACATTTCTCTGAGTACGATGTAATTGTTTGTCAGCAGTAGTGGTTGTAGTCCATGCTGAAAATATGTCCAAACTTCGAGCTGATTACGTAAAATGTTCAGTTGTTGCACAGCACAGTCAACAACCTGGGGAGGTGTGAAGTGGCTAATTTGCATTTAAAGGGCCAGCGCTCAAAACCACCTTTCTTATGTCATTACTCAGAAATAAGGTTTAAGATGGATCTGTGGAGTTGAATTAATGAAGAATTCAGACCCAAGCAGAGCATTTATAGTTTATGTAGACCACAGGGAAATTTTTTAAATGCATAATTAAATTTAAAAAAAAAAAAAAAAAAGCAAAATATGACCCCTTTAAATTATTCATGATATAAACTGGTCTGAGACAGTTAGACAGCTTTACACATTTAAGGGCTTGTTATTTGAGTTGTGTTCTGTTTTTGATGAGTTTTTAGCTGATATTTGTTCTGGTTACATGGATGTACAGATTGTGTATATTGATACAAGCATTCTGTAGCATTACCATGGCAACACAGACAGCCCAGGGGCAGCCACAAACACATGTCAAACACATAGTGACCATAGAACATGGAAAGACCAAACTAATCTCCAAATAGTTGAAGAAAACAGAGAAAAAAATCAAACACTGATGTTACATAAATAAACACCTGTTCAGTGTGAAGCATCACTGATGTAAACTATCTTCACCTCAAA
>JAPQRP010000001.1:34429197-34443625 GCA_037367295.1 Apogon hyalosoma
TGGTGTTGGAATCGAACCCAGGACCTTCTTGCTGTGAGGCACGAGTGCTATCCACTGCACCACCGTGTCGCCCGTTAATGGCTTATGTATATTGTTATTTCTGTTTCATGTCACTGCACTAACACATATAAAACATGTACATGTAACATTTGCCTGAATAACAAACTCATTTTACATGTTTGTAGTGGAACATGTTAACCACAACTTCAGTTGAGCTGTCAGGAAAAATTTGTTTTATTAAATATGCAGAAACAGACATCAGAGCTTCTGTCTGACCTTTGATCTGATCAAACATCTACAGATAAAATAAAACCAATGAGTTCATTTCCATGATCATATAAATCCAATAACTGTTAGTAATCATATAAGTGTAATAATCAGATCTGATGTGTTTACATGCACTTCAGAAAAACAATAACTGATAAACTCTGGTTTAGACATTTCAGTCCACTATTGGATTCCTTTCAGAGTTTGTACAGACGTAATGATGGTAGAATCAAACTTCCTATTATTGTCTTCATCTCATGTTTGACCATGTCACTTCGGTTTTTTTTTTTTGTTTTTTTTTTTTTTTGGACAATTGAATTTTTTTCCCACATGCACAAATGTAAATGAATGAAATAAATCAATTAACACACACACACACACACACACACATACACATACATACATACATACAGACATACATATATATGAAGACATTGGAGTATTGGGGAGAAATCCAGCTGTATTAATCTGATTTCACATTATCAGATTACTGCTGTTATCTGATAAAACACATTAGATTATACTGTTTACATGATCAGTAATAGTCTGATAACTCCACAAATCAGATAATGATCAGAGTTTTAGTGTGAATGTAAACGTGGTCAGTGAGACCAGAATGAGTCCTGATAAAACATTATTGACTTCTTTTTTGTAGAGAAGTTCAGAGTAAATGTAAAGGATATGACTTTAGGAGCAGCATCTAGTGGCTGTCTGTGGCCCACAGGTACTACAGCGTTAAGGTGCTGGGTCTGTTTTGTCATTTTGGGACTCATTTTTACCATACCATTTCTATGTTTTGATTTTTGTAAATTACTTCATTTCATTGTATTAATCTGAATATTAAATGTTGTGCTTTTATTTTGAAGTCTACGTCCATCGTACGCTCTTCCGTTTTTTTCGACGTAACTTTAAAGATGAATCGACGTACGCACGACAATTTACGTAAATACCCACAACAAACATGGCAGATGGTGAGTCCATTGTTGCTCATTTATTGTGCTTTTCTCTGTGCTTTAGCTGAGTTTTGAGCTTTAGTGCGATGTTTTCGGTTCCGTAGGTTTATAAACTCCTGTGGTAAATCGGGGCTGGTTGGTTTTCTGTGTTAATCCCTGTTGTTTGTTAGACATAGCCATTCAGGTTGATGCTAAGCTAATTTACCGCCGTTTCCACTGCAGTACAAACCGACTGTGATCATCCAGACCTGGTTACTGGATTATTAGAAGAAAACTCATCTTATTTCAGACGATGAGGATCTGAATGGACCCTACGACGTGAATTATGTTGACAAAACAACTTTTACAGGGAACTGAAGTGAAATCCTGCTGTAAATTAATGGGGTTTGATGGAAAAACACAAAGACAAAACATTACTGAGTTTCCATCAATGTATAAATGGGACTGAACTCTTTGAGTTTAGAAAGAGTTTAGGTTTGAAGCTGGTAATTCTGATCATTAATATTATCTGTGGCCGTTTTCATCAGTTTGTGAAATAAATTGAACAGGAATGACGTTGTTTTCAAAGTCAAAATCTGACTTAACTGAATCAGAATTTAGAGGGTATGGAAGTACTGTAGTATTGCGTGCAAAGCGCCTATAACCCCGGAGAAAATATTTCAGTGAAACAGGCTGCTTGGAATTACTTTATTCTAGCTGTAGAATTGTCATGAAAGCTGCTGTGTGTATGATATACACACCACACATCACAGTGTGATTGTGTCCTTTTTTCAGGTCTACTTCTACTTTTAAGATCTGGCAAGATCAGTTTTTGTTTAACCGTGGTCCTGTGTTTTAGGTGACATAACAGGGTAGAGTAACACAAAAAAACAAAACACTGAATTGAGTTTTTACTGAATAGTGCACTCAGAATGTACATTAATAAAAGATTTAGGATGTTCAACAAGTATTTTGGCCCAGTAGTTTGCGTTTTAGGTCTCTTTTTTTCTAAATCAGTCCAGTTGTTTTGTTAACACCTAGTTGAACTCTGTAAACCAGTTCCTCTCAAGGTTGTAAACCAGTGTTTTTCAACCTTGGGGTCGGGACCCCACGTGGGGTCGCCTGAAATTTCTAGTAATTGATAAAAAAACAAAAAAAAAACCTTACTAATAAAAATATATGGTGAGTTGAGAGAGGCAATCATAGTACATAAAAGACATGACAAACTGTGACGCTGAAACTGAAGCACTGTGGTAGTTTATCAAATGTTCATTGTGGTCAGTTTAAGATGCTGCAACTCCTTCATAACTCAGAGTTTGAGTTATTGTTTGTTCAGTATTAATTTGCAGCCTTGTAAATTCAAGCGGGACTAACTGTACATATCCTGACCAAGGAAAAATTCTCACTTTGTGCAGTAATCTCAACCTGGCTTTTCTGCCTCTGTCCATAATAATATACATTTTATAGCCTAAATGTCATCTAAAATTAATGTTTATTGCAACATAGTAGAGCAAACTATTACATGATCAAAAACAAATTAATTTTAGCAAAAAAAAGTATCCGTTTTGAATGTCTGGGATTGCCAGAAATTTGTGATGTTAAAATGGGGTCACGAGCCAGGTTGGGGACCACTGCTGTAGATTAAGACCTCCATTGCACCAATGGACCGCACTTATATAGCGCTTTTCCACCTTCATGGTGCCCAAAGCGCTTTACAAAGCCTCACATGCACACACTCATACCCCAATGGGCAGCTGCCACCATGCAGGGTGCTACCAGACAGGAGCAATTTAGGGTTCAGTGTCTTGCCCAAGGACACCTCGACCTGTGGAACTGATGACTCACTCTACCAACTGAGCCACAGCCACCCCAAAACACTTCTGACACTTCCAAGGAGTTCTTCTCTTTCAGACCGTTGCCTTCCCATGCTGACCTTCTGCCTCTTTAACATCTCTAGACTTACAGACTTGCCATCCAAGCAAACACACAACCCTGCATCACTGTCAGTGACCCTTTATCAGAAAACATCCAAAAAATGAAAGCTCACATCACATTAATCTCAAAAATAATTACTGACAACAGCAGAAGAATAGAAAATGTAATAAATATAACACTAGTGTCTAGAATCACAATACAAGCAATGCTACTTCAGTAAAAAATAAATAATTGAAAACATAATAACAAATGAAATTATTAATAATTCTAATAATAACAACAACAATAATAATGGTAACATTTCACATGACATTGTATGTATGGTATGGCAGGTATGCATGTAGAGGTAGTAATAGTAATTTGTATGTAGTAGCAATAGTAGTATGTATGTAGTAGTAATGACGTAGCAAAATACCAACAGTAAACAATCTTTATTACTCTGATTTAGATTTATTTTATCCATTCTTAAATCTGTTGGGTGGTGTTTTCTTTTTTGTCGAACTCCTCAACATGTTCGGTATCAAAGAAAATAAAAACCATCCAGACAGTACGTGAAAAGAGGACATGTCCAGGCAAAAGGACATTTGATCACCCTAGAACTTATGAGAAAAAGACAAAGTGACTAGGTCTGTTTAACCTGCAACAATTCATCATTTACACTATCAGTTAATGTCTATGTATTGATGAGTTGATTGGTTTTTAAGATGTCAGAACATATGGAGACATTCAGATTCGAATTTAATACATAGACATTGTAGAATTTTGTCATTTCACGTTTTTATTTGAAACAAAAAACAATGTCAGTAGAAGACATATGACAATCAAATTAAATATACACCATCATAAATCAATAAATACAGGAGAAATACAGAAGACACCTGATTAGTGACCTCTGGTACTAGTTATTGCAACTGTTCATGGCTCAAATAAGAACAACGGCTTTACAGACTGATTTATCTTCAAGCTTTCAACTTAACATTAGACAATCAGTGGAAAAATCCCAGGCCGTGCTTTAACTACAAAGCTCCAGCAGACATGTCTGAGTCATTAGCACTAAGAAGAATTTTTGCATATGCTATCACAGCCTTTCTTCACCGTATGGATATCATCATATCATAGATACTGGATCAAATGGAAATCAACCCCTTTCTAAATATTAAAATACACATCAGTTTAAGGCTTTTGTCTGAAGTAGATGTGTTTGTTTTTCAGATCATACAGATGCAGATCAGTCCATGGAGACACACGCACCCGTAAGTAACTCACACCTGTCATTCCTTCCTGTTGTTTTGGATTTTGTTGCATAGTGAAATGCTGACCACATGAGTCCAGATGTGTAAATGATCATGTGTTGTATGACGTCCTCTATGTCTAAACTTAGATTTAAAGTGATACTAAACAGAATCACGTGACTCAGAGGATTGTAGGACATCTGTGTTACACTCTGTAATCAGATGTGTCCGGTCCATCTGTCCTTCAGTCACATGACAAACTTTGTTCATTTGCTGAAGCTGTGACATCTTTCAGAACTGGCAAGAAGGCATAAGGTGTGGATTTTGCGTTGTTGTCGTCTCCATTGATTAATTTATTTGTCAGTTTAAATCTGAAATAAAAGCTCACAGTGACACAACAGCACAGGATGCAGAGGTGACCTTTTAATCTGAGAAGTTTGATCAGTTTAAGATATTTCAGGGTTTCAGTTCCACGAGTGAGAAGATTAAATGATGGCAAGAACCAGTGTTATCTGTAGTGTTATGTTCAGTGTTGAATGTGAATATTGATCAGATCAAATGGTGTAAATCTGTTATCACACCGTGCGATCGTGACTCTCCTGCAGGTTTCTGAAAACCCACACACAGAGTATGGCCTGACGGAAAACATCCAGGTAACACTCATCACAACCTGTGGACACAGACAGAACACACACAGCTGCGTAATGACTCCCATCATGCTTTGCTCCTCAGAGGGCGGTGGAGAACGAGAAGGTGAGCGCAGACAAGATGCCGAAGCAGAAGGTGGACCTGCAGGCGCTGCCGACCCGGGCCTATCTAGACCAGACCGTGGTCCCCATTCTGCTGCAGGGCCTGTCGGTGCTTGCCAAAGAGAGGTCAGTCACATGACCACAGGCTGCTCTGTCATTGGCTGTTGGAATCTCTAGGGTATCATAATGACACAATTCAAGAGAGTTCAGATCAGCCTAGGTCAAAGGAGTGAAACTGACTTTTCAGACAGGACAAAAGCATGAAGAGATGACCGTAAATGGCAGGGCAAAGGTCAAACTGAGGTTATTGTTAAAATCCAGGTTCCAGTTAATGACAAGTGAATTTTTTTATGTTTAACATGAAGAATATTTCAATCAATCAAATCTTATTTATTTGGCGCCACATCCTAATAAAGCCAGCTTCTGTAACCGGGGATCAGACTGCCAAAGCCCCTGCCTTGGTCCAGTCCACAAGGCACCAGACTCTTCCGCTTCCCCCTGCGGGTGGTGGGCCCACAGGGCCATGAGCCCATGTAACCGGTTCGGGCTGGGCCCAGCCGGACCCCATGAGCGAAGGCCTGGCCACCAGGCGCTCGCTCACGGGCTCCAACCCTAGGCCTGGCTCCAGGGTGGAGCCCTGGTAACCCTCTGGACCGGGTACACACACTCTTGTTCTTGTCTGTCATCTGGGTCTTCTGAACCGTTCTTTGTCTGGCCCTTCGCCAAGGACCAATCTGCCACGGGAGACCCTACCAGGGGCAAAAATGTCCCCGACAACATAGCTTTTAGGGTCATTTGGGCTCTCAAACTCCTCCACCATGGTAAGGTGATGGTTCAAGGAGGAGTCCTGCCTCAGATGGAGGAGTTCAAGTATCTCGGGATCTTATTCACAAGTGAGGGTAGGATGGAGTGGGAAGTTGACATGCAGATTGGGGCTGCTGCAGACTCTTAACCGGTCTGTTGTGGTGAAGAGGGAGCTAAGCCAAAAGGCGAAGCTCTCGATTTACCAGTCAATCTACATTCTGACCCTCACTTATGGTCATGAGCTCTGGGTAATGACTGAAAGAATGAGGTTGCGGCTGAGATGAGTTTCCTTCACAGGGTGGCCAGGCTCAGCCTTAGATATAGGATGAGGAGCTCGGACATCCGGGAGTGACTCAGAGTAGAGCCGATGCTCCTCCACGTCGAGAGGAGCCAGTTGAGGTGGTTTGGGCATCCAAGTGAGGATGCCTCCTGGATGCCTCCCTGGGGAAGTGTTTCAGGCAGGGAGGAGACCTCAGGGCCGACCCAGGACACGCCGGAGGGATTATATCTCTCGGCTGGTCTGGGAACGTCTCATGACTCTCCTGGAAGAGCTGGTGGAAGTGGCTGGAGAGAGGGCTGTCTGGGCTTCTTTGCTGAGGCTGCTGCCCCCGCGCCTGGACCTGGATAAACGGATGAAGACAAGTACGAGTACGCACATCATAATAAAAGTGATCTCATGATACTTTACATTTAGAGCTGGTTTAAACCAGACTCTTAAGCTAATTCATAGAAACCCAACAGAATCCTCCAGGAGCAAACACTTGGTGACAGTAACGAGGAAAAACTTGACTTTAACAGGCAGAAACCTGGTGCAGACCCTGACTCTGGAGGATAGTCGTCTTCCTTGATCAGTTGGGGTGAAAGAGAGATATTCGGGGAGTTTCAGAACAAATTTTATTTTTCAGTAAAATGTAAAGGTTCTCCAGACTCCACGCCTGTGTTCAAACTAGTCGTCGGTTCTGTTTGTGATCCTGATCCTGAACAAAGCCCATGAACTGACCCAGAAAACGCATAAAGTGTTGAACAACCAGCATCACATTAACCCTGTATCTCCTGAATCTGGTCATGGTCCTGAGGTTCTGGTCTGAGTTAGTTCAGTTACAACCAGAGACACAAGAACAACCAAGTCCGGCTCAGGATCAAGGCTCGAGTTGAAATGAACTGATCAGACCAAAACCCAGACCCTGAACATGGACCTCACACCCCAAACCCAGACCTCCAGCCCAGATCTCAAACTCTCAAGACCTCAATATCTTGTACATTTCTAGTATGTAACTGCATAGCATTGTTTATTGTTTATTTATGTATTACTTTTTCTTTTTCCTTGCTCTTGAGTTGCTTCCTTTCTGTAGAGAGAGATATTCAGGGAGTTTCAGAACATAAACATAAACCTGTGGGACTGAAACCTGGTCTCAGGTCATCTGGACTCTTCAAGAGTTAGGCTGGAGTCATAAAGTCCAGATGATCAGCATCCAGTCTAAATAAAACCATCTGTTATGAACTATATTCAGATGAAGGTCAAATAGAGCGACGTCTTCTGTTCCAATGAAAAGAAACCAACCTCCTCATCAGAGATGATGACAACGGTCTGTCTTTCACAACCAAAACCCAGACAAATAAAACCATTTTATGAGTGTTCCCAACACATTTATGTCAAATCAAAGTAAAGGAACAAACTAAAGCGACTTTTCTCAGGTGGTTTGGATTCACATAAAGTCCAAAGTCTTTGACCACCATCAGCTGTAGTTTTTAAATGCTTGGAATGATCATAAAATCTGTTTTTCAGTCTCTTTATTAAAATACAACGCATTAAAACATCACAAAAAACAGAAACTACATGTCTTCTACAAGAAACGGTCAGTATTTAGCATGAACTGTGTTCCCATGATTTTAAAAAAATAAGACTATAAGAAACAATGTACATGTGTTTAATGAAACCTGGTGTATAATTGAAGATCAATTCAGTAAATCAGTTCAACAAATTGATTTCCCAGTAAATACTAGATACTTAAGTTTGTCTTTTTTTCCAGAAATTTTTGTCTTCCATGTTCTATATTTCAGCCTTACCTTGTTACAGACTGAGAAATATTTTCACAAATTATAATATCTTGTGATGCTTTATAATAATATGGCCCCAAATGAAATTTTATTCTTCAGTAAAATGTAAAGGTTTTCCAGACTCCACACACCCGAGTTCAAACTAGTCATCAGTTCTGTTTGTGATGTGCAGATGTAGATCCGTTCAAAGCTGCTGCTGATCAGCCTGTTCTGTGGGACCTCATATTACTTTTATTACTGACACGTTTTATTGAACAGGATCATATCCAGTCATAGCTGAATCTCTGTAAAGTCCAGTTTGTTTTAATGACAATGTGCTGAACTCTTCATGTGCTTGTGTTTTTGTGATTCGCTGCCGTCGGTTCTGATATGTTTCCTGTTTTCCCTCAGACCTCCAAACCCCATCGAGTACTTGGCCACGTTCCTGCTCAAGAACAAATCACAGTTTGAGGAGAGGAATTAGACATTTCATCCAGTAGAACCTGTTTCAGCTTATGTTTGTTAATGTACTGTTTCTTTTTTAATCCACATTAAACATATTGACAAACTCAAGTCTGTTTCTTATTTGTGTAAAAAGACAAATTAACTGTTTTGGTTTCTCTCTGACTTTATTCCACAAAACAATGAAAACAAACCAGTTTCAGGTACAAAATCGCTAAACCTGAATCACCGCCTATAAAATATATATTAACCCTGTCATGATCTAAGACCTCGACACATGAGTTATTACAGCTTAATCTAAAACTAACGGCTTCATGAGTGAAGTTTGGTTTGTGTTGACTGGGTTCAACAAAGATGAACCAAAAGATGAAAATCTGAGCTTGTTCTGTTACAGACGTCGTGTTTCCATCAAATGTGAAGTGAGTTTTGTCTTAGTGTAGTTATTATAACATGACACGTGAAACTGTTTTACACCAGACACCTGAAGGCTTTGTAAAAAAAAAAAATATCCACCTTAAAAACTGTTAGAATGAGCAGGTTTGAATGAAATTAACAAATACAAAAATGTAATGTATGTGTGCAGTAAATTTAATTAAATATATTGGACATATTTAGTGAAAATATGTCCATGAACCATACAGCATGCTGTATTTACAGATGTCGTCATATGTTCCTGTGGTTTTATCGTCTTCATGGTCTGTAGGTGATTGATTGAAGATCAGTATTTAATCTGGTCAAATGTCCCACCCATTGCTCTGATAGGCTGGTATTCATGACATTTACACAACAGTGAAATGAGGACAGTTTCCAATTGGATAAATTATTAAATGAACTTTTTTTTATTTACACTGATGCCCCTCCCCTTTCAGCTATTGAGCTTGATTTTTCATGATAATCAGTCAATTCCTTCCTATTGGTCACACATTTAGTATTTATCTTCACGTTCGGGGCTGATTCCATGTTCATTACATTTCCATGTGCCTTAAACTGAACTTGAACTCAGTCGAGGGTTAAAACCTGGAGCGTTTCACAGAAGCATCGGCCAGTCAGAAGCCATTTCAGTAACACAGGGTTTAATTTGTCTGCATGGAAACAGACTGAGCTTCAGGATAAAAGGTGGAGCTTCAGCAGGTGAAAACCAACCAGGTGAGCTGCTCACTGTACGTTAAATCACTTCCTGAGGTTCAGAGGACACGTCACCAAACAGACTCAGACAGAAGAAGTCTTTGTGCGTTACATCAACAGAATGATGAGGAGGGGGAGGTGGGCAGGGCCTCCTGTCAGATGTAGTACTGGTGAGCAGCCAGGTTGTCCATGAACGGCTGAACCAGGAAGTCTGTGGAGAAGTAGAAGACAAGCCCAAAGGCGATGGAGATGGGCAGCGCTGGCAGGGCCTTCTTAAAGATGGCAAGGAGCAGCAGAGTCAGACACAGGCCCTGAGGGGGAGGGGAGAACACAGGTGAGATGAGCAGGTCCAGGACCACAAGTTGAACATCTGCAAGTGAGTTCCAGGTGTTTGGCTCTGACTTACGATGAGAATTGCAACAAAGCAGGCAAGTGTGGTGTTCCAGTCTCCTCCGGTCGCAGCGGCTTTTCCAACCAGAACGCTGTAGAAGATGAAATCACCCAGGCCGAGCTTCACGCCCCCTGCACACAGACAAAACCCACCTGAATGCATCTGAACATACTGATTTACACACTTGAACATGCCTAATACACACCTAATAACAAGCTTATTTATCAAAATAAAATTGTTTTTCTAAAGCTCCTTTAGAGTCTAAACACTTGAAATCTGTTTCCAGTAGATTCTTTCTTTGTAGAATTGCTGGGGCTGTCTTTGATACAGTCTTTGTCATTTGTCTGTGAATGTTTTGACACTCCCTCGTACCTGATACTCACCTGAAAACATCTGAAACATACCTGAGCACACCTGAATGCACAACAAGATGCACCTGAATGCACCTGAACATACACTTGACCCTTGTTTTGAACTCGTATAATCTATGAACGTCTGAATCTGTACTCACGGTCCTCATCCATGTCGTCTTCTGAAAATCCTCTTGATGGTCGGCTCTCTGGCTCCGCCCCTCTGTCCCTCTGCTCTGCCTCCTCATCTGAAAACACATAAATGGTTCAGACTGGTTCGTCTCAGTATTTAACCCAGAGACATAACATAAAAATGGTGCCCATGTTTCTATCAGTAATATTTTATTTGTGTAACTTAGCAGTCATCCACATGACTGTCCAATGTTAATCTCCCATGGTGCTTTGTTTTGATAATTGCTGGTGATATCACACCTGTTTCAGACCGCAGGGCGTCCGTCGGACTCGCCATTCCCACTGTCCACACCATCGCAGCTGAAAACACAAAATGTTTGTGGGCATGGTCAAATGGAGCGGCGTTTGAATGACGAGGTGAACACGTTAATTAACCATTCTCTGACTCACAGGAGTAAATGAGTGCAGGGAAGATGGGCTCATTTCGTTCCTGCGCCGTCTCCACGAGCATCCTGAGAGGACCTTTAGGACAGAGGACGGCCACCAGGTCTGCAACAGCACAAACCACATCAGTAGGGCATGATGGGAAAGCAAAGCAGGGAGTCACAACATCAACACAAATAGTCACACACCAATACATCAGAATGACAGTGAATAAGTTTATCTACTGTTACAGGACGTTAAATGAAATGTGGTGCTAATGTCCAACCCCCCAGCGTGGACTGACCATATACAGAGATGGCACCAAGGATGACCCAGGCCGACCACTCAGGCAGGTATTTGATGAAGACAAGGGCCATGAGGGCGCTGATCAGGATGAGGTAGGCCTGCTGCAGTTGGAGGGGCCCCTTCCAGTGGATGCAGATCATCCCCACAGCGCCAAAGTTCCAGATGATCACGCCCACCGTCGGGTAGTCCACAGCCACGTTGTATGTCTTAAATACTTCCCTAAGACAGACACGGGGACAGAGGTTCAAGGAGCCAAACCTGGACCCTAACGGCTAATCAGAATCGTCCGTGACTCACCCCAGGTACATGAAGCTGAACCAGAAGAGCAACATGAGCGAAGACAAGATGAGCCAACCGTGGATGAACTGGACACAAACGACAAATGCCATCAGCCAACGTTCACTGTTATGTATGTTTCTATCTGTCTGTGTTTGTCTCAGAGGGGGCGGGGCTAACCTTATAACAGCGGTACTTGTAAAGGACGACCAGAAAGATGGTCATGACCACGATGACGCTGATCATGATGATGGTGTTGAGCACGGAGTTGAGGAGGCGGCGACCAACCGACGGAGTGTTTTCTGTGAACGGTGTATAGATCCTGTGTGGAGCAGAAAGACAGCGGTTATCTGTGATTGGAGGATGAAGCTGTGACGATCAGGCGATGGTCAGGTGACTTACAGCTGTTGGTCAGTCTTCTCTGTGTAGAAGCTGACTGACTTGATGGTAGCGACGACCACGGCCATACAGAGCGTGACAGGAACAAACAGCATGATGACGTGTTTGGCTCCATACTTCAGGGTCAGCTCCTCGTCGTCTGGCTCCGCCTCCTGATCTGAACTGCCACCACCATCTGCAGCTACTGGCCCCGCCCTCCTGGCCACAGCCTGGTGGACCAGCATAGAGGCCAAGGTCAACGGCAAGTTTATTTCTACAGCACATTTAAAACAACACAAACTGCCCAGAGTGCTGTACAAAGATTTAAGTGCAACACATTATATGGTAAAACAGTAACAATAAGAATAAAAAAAATTGCTAAAATTGATGAAAACAGCCTCAAAATAATAGGATAAATACACCATCACTAGGCAAATCCAAACCACAAAGGATGGCAGAGAATAAAAAAAATAAAGTCTAACCACAACATATTAGAAACAGCTTTAATGTGTAAAAGGCCATTGTACGTATGTAAAACCTGCCATATGAGTTGGATTTCATCAGTCTGTTATTCAACAGGTAAATAAACCAATGGATATGAACAGTTAGTCATGATTTCCATAGATTCTGCTCTAATCTGGACATTTTAGTGCAAATCATCAGTATTCTACAAACCGTGCTCTAATATGTATGTACTACTGCCCTCTGCTGGTGAACCCTGGTCAATGACTGACAACTCCTTAAACGACCTTAACTCCGCCTCATTTCCTCTTTCAGTTTGATGAACTCCATTGGTCTTGGAGGAGGTGGGTTCTCAGATTCAGATGTAAAACCCAGAGTTAGAGCTGGGTTCTGTATCAGGAGGAAAACCTCTTCATTTTCATCTCAAATTACTCTGTCTAAACAAGCGTTTACGTCCTTAAAATTAAAGGTCATGACTTTTTCGGGTTTTCAGGACCTGCAGTCATCAAGTCTGAATCAGATCAGAGTGAAGCTGCCTGTTCTGGACCCAAATGGACGACAACATTCAGCACAAACAATCAGGACACCATTAAAACACATCACATCATCTTAAGATGGTTGTGAAACTTGTATATTTGTGAAAACGTTTTATTTAAATAGTGACTAACCAGAGTTGTTAAATCAAATTTTTTGCCTGTGTTTTGTGTTTTTAAAGGTGATGTTGTGGATGCGGAATTTTCTCTGACATTAGTGTTGCGATGTTTCACCTGATGGTAAAATGCTTTTTTCTCTGAACATTTAACTCTTTCAGTCACATTAGTTCTACACACTTAAATTCGATAAATTTCATGATTGTTGTGTTTTTGTGTAATAAGCTGTTCTAGAGGCACACTAGTGCGATTGTGAAGTTGGTTTTAACATATCGTGTTGTATCGTATTGTGTCACATCATGTGGTGTTGTATTGTGTTGTGTCATTTCCTATGGTGTCTATCATGTCATATCATGTACTGGGCTGTGACTTGTATCATATTGTGTCATGTCTTCTATGGGATGGTACTGTTTCATGTCGCACTGTGTTGTGACATATTGTGGATTGTCAAATCATGTTATATTATTTAATATCATGTTGTATTGCGTTATGTTTTGTGTTGTTTTGTGATCTTCCCTCATGTATCCTGTTGGACTGTATTACATCATATAATGTTTTGCTGTGTTGTGCCCAATAAGGTCGTCTAATGTTGTGTGATGTCACGACATGTCTTGTATCATATTATATCATGCTGTGTGGTGTCATACTGTGTCGGATCATATGGTATGGAATTCCACTGTGTTGTGTGACCATATTGAACTGTATAATGTCATCACACATCATGACTGTCTTTGCTGTTACATACTACATCATGACTGTATTGTGTTTTGTCATATTATATGATGTCATATCATGTATGGTATTGTAGTGTGGTCTTATAACACATATTGTGTTGCATCGTATTGTTTGATGTGTCATATCACTGTCGACTCTTATATAGTGTCATATCAGGTGGCGTCATATTGTCTCTGGTTTTTTGACATGGCAGTCTATCATCTCGTGTCATACTGTTCAGGTTAACGACTGTTGGAGGCTCAGATCTGTAAGCTGGTTCTGGTTCTGTTGAAGGTTCCATGTGTCTATAAAGTTTAAGGTTTACATTTATTTACAGTTCTCAGTGTTGAGTGAAAAACTGATGGTGGCAGATAGATGTGGCAAGGGGCGTCTATGCTCCCTTTAGACCTTTACCCTTCTGGGTAGGGGGTCGGAGGGTGGGTCTGAGTCCGGGTTATAGGAGGGCACCGTTGGGTTCTCAGATGGGACCAGAGCCGTTCGCTCATTGTAGAAGTCTTCATCACTGTCGGAGGCATTCATGGTCACCTACAAGAGGTCAGAGGTCAGGGTTTAAATACAATGAGGTAACATGATAGGATTAACATACTGGTAAACCCCACCCCCTCATACCCCCTTAATTAAATACATTAATTCATTCACTTTCTGAACCCGCTTTATCCTCACTAGGGTCACAGGGGTTGCTTGGAGCCTATCCCAGCTACATATGGGCGAAGGCAGGGTACACCCTGGACATTTCGCCAGTTCATCGCAGGGCTGACATATAGAGACAAACAATCACTCTC
>JAPQRP010000001.1:34443725-34468025 GCA_037367295.1 Apogon hyalosoma
GAAGAAGAAGAAGAAGAAGAAGAAGAAGAAGAAGAAGAAGAAGAAGAAGAAGAAGAAGAAGAAGAAGAAGAAGAATGACAAACATTTAATTAAGAGGTTGGAGGTTCATATCCATTCATCATATCTATCTGGACCCTGTCCTTCAGTCCAAGTGTTTGATTTAGTTTAGTGGACCCTGGACTGGGACGAACGTCATCCATGTCTCCATTAAGTTATTCTCTGACATGTAAAGACCAGGACTAGCTGAGCAGAACCCAGAAACCAGTATCAGAACCTGATAAAGTTTCAGAAGCTGTTTATCAGCACTCGATTGAGGACTTTGATGAACCTGGCCCGTGTGGGACAGACTGATCCAGACAGATAATAATAATAATCGATTAGATTTCTATTCTGCTTTTCAAGGCACCCAAAGTGCTTTACATTATTGATCCTGCCTTGGGACAGGCTGACGGAAGCGTGGCTGCCAAATTTTGCACCAAATGAGACCATCACCAAACATTCATACACCAGTGTGAGTGGCACTGGAGGCAAGGAGGGTGAAATGTCTTGCCCAAGGACACAAAGAACTGACTAGGACAGAGCAGGATTCGAACCGCCAACCCTTCGGTTATTGGACAACCCGCTCTACCTCCTGAGCCATGGCCACCTACAAATGAACTGCCATCCTGTGGTTCATTCGGTTCAGGAGCCAGTATCACATTCCAAGGCTGAAGATGATGGTCACATGATGAGTCCTAGTCCTCAGGAGCACTCAGCTTTAATATGTGGATGTACAGGCGATGGTGAAGAACATACTTGTTCAATCTGATTTTAGTATTTGGGTCCAGGTTTTATCCAATCAAATCCACCGTCCTCGTTACAACTAATCTCAGTTCAGTTTGAGGAGGAGACGAGGAAGGTCTGAAACCTGATCCTGATCCTGAACAAAGCCCATGAACTGACCCAGAAAACACACAAAGTGTTGAACAACCAGCATCACATTAACCCTCTACATTAACCCTGTAACTCCTGGATCTGGTCGTGGTCCTGAGGTTCTGGTCTGAGTCAGTTCAGTTATGCCCAGAGACACAAGAACAACCAAGTCCGGCTCAGGATCAAGGCTCAAGTTGAAATGAACTGATCAGACCAAAACCCAGACCCTGAACATGGATCTCAAACCCAAAACCCAGACCTTAAACCTGAACCTCAAACCCAAAACCTGGACCTCATACCCAAAACCCAGACCTCAAACCTGGACCCAAAACCCAGAACTCCAGCCCAAACCTCCTGTCCAAAACCCGGACCTCACACTCCAAACCCAGACTTCAAACCTGGACCCAAAACCCAGACCTCCAGCCCGGACCTTAAACTCTCAAGACCTCAGTATCTTGTACATTTCTAGTACGAAACTGCATAGCATTGTTTATTGTTTATTTGTGTATTACTGCATGTATTACTTTTTCTTTTTCCTTGCTCTTGAGTTGCTTTCTTTCTGTAGTTTTACTGTGTTGGAGCAACTGTTACGCACAAATTTCCCCCTGAGGATAAATAAAGTATTTCTGATTATGATTCTGACGGAAACCCAGAGCCCGGACCTCAAACCCAAAACCCAGACTTCAAACCTGGACCTCAAACCCGGACCCAATTCCCAAAACCCGGACCTCAAACCCTAAACCCAGAATTTAAACCCAGACCTTAACACCGGACATTAAACCCGGACTTTAAAACCTGGACCTTTAACCTAAAACCTGATTTTAAACTCAGACCTAAAGCCCAAAACCCAGACCTCGACACTGGACATTAAACCCGGACTTTACCTGAACAGAATCCTTCCGAACCAGAAAAAACCTCAAGAATTGGAACTGCTCAGAGTAAACACCGACCCGGAAGGCGAGTCAGCTGATCCGCACACCACGTGACTCTAGAAGCGTCATGGTATGACGTACCAGGCCGTATGCGACACAAATCACGGTCAATAAAAACACAAACAAACTTACTAAACTTAACGTGTGTGTATGTGATGTCCGTGAACACGCCGCGCAGATGGATCGTATTGATTGTACTTTGATTATTGATTAGTCTGACTCGGATCGTGTCTGTAAAAGGTTATTTAAGGTTTTTCTTGCGTTTAATTTGTCTAAAAAACGTCAAATGTCAGTGAAGTAAACACAGCATGTTTGTTCTTTTCTATTTTCCTCAAAATGTTTTCGTTTATTTCCAGATTCACACGAAGATATGAGTTAAAGTGACTTTATTATATAAATTATACTTTTATTATATTAAAAAATATATATAAAATCAGTGTAAAGTGTGTTTTTAATGAGGTCTGAGGTTAGTCTTGGTGTCATAACTGACATCTGATTGTTTCCTCTCATGCAGTTGTTCTCAGGTGTGCGGACTCCAGCTGATGGACACCTGTTTAGTTTTCATGGAAACGTGAAGATGATGCTGGGAAGTCTGATTGTCATGGCGACTTGATGACGATGATATTTTGTCTTCATGAGGACTGTGTTACTTTAAAAAAAATTTCAAATTCCATGTTGTATTCTTTTTCCTATTGTTTTATTTGTTTGTTTGTTTTTAATGTTATTGTTTTTAATTGTACAGCTGTTTTTATGTCTTTTTAATCTATTCTTGTATGTTATTCTATTATTTTGCTTTTTTTTTCCTGTACCACACTGTTTTTTAATTGTACAGCTGTTGTATGTCTTTAATCTATTCTTGTATTTTATTCTTTTATTTTGGTTTTTATTTCTTCTTCTGTACAGCACTTTGGTACACTGTGGTTGTTTTAAAGTGTTTTAGAGAGAGAGAGAGAGAGAGAGAGAGAGAGAGAGAGAGAGAGAGAGAGAGAGCTTACTTTTTAATCTTCCCCTGTAAGTCGCTTTGGAAAAAAGCGTCTGCCAAATGCATAAATATAAATGTAATGTAAATGTAAAAACAGGCCAAAGCCGTCGTTAACGAGTCCAGCACCACCTTCTTCAACACCAGCCTGCCTGGTTCAGCATCCAAAGACGTAAGAAATACGTAGAGATGAAGTAGGAACCAGGTCTGAGTCGGGTTCAGTAGAATATGTAAGATTTATCTTAGTTCTGATCCGCTCTTGTTCAAGGTGTTAAAGTTAATTTATTTCAGTGGTGAACGAAACACTTTCAAAATAAAAGCCTACCAATTGTAAGTAGATTAAAATTTTTTTTTTTTTAAACATGGCTTTTATTGTGAAAGATTTTCCAGTAAAATATTTAGATAAAGATCACATACCATTCTTTAATGGCACAGACTTGGACATATTCTCCTGCTCCTGCTGATGTTTTGTTTTGCAATATTTCCTTCTTGTTATAGTGTCATCCAGACATATTCTCATCATTCATACCCATTTGTCAATTTCAGACTAAGGTGCATCTACACTGAACTACATCCATGGTCAAAGCCAATGAAGATTTGACTGAGCTCAAGGAAAAAACAGACTGAAGAGGTAGTGGTTTAGCACTGGCATCTTTATTTGTTCTTATTTAATTTCTATTTTCCCAGTTGAGTGTGAGTCATTGAGTTTCTGTGTAGTCAGTATATTTGTACTTTTTTCTTCATGCTAAAGGATGATCTAAAGGATGATCCAGGAGCTCAGTTTAATGTGGGAGCATCAATTTCACGCTCTTATTTTACCCTCTGACATGTTAACATCATAGACAAGTACTGCATGTATTACTAAGCAGAGTTGAAATTAATTTGTTCTGACTTTCTGGTCTCAGTTCTGTTGATAAATGTTTAGAGGCATCAGATCCACTGTCTGCTGGTTGCTGTGGTGACTGATGATGTGTCATCTGATTGGATGTCTGTGTGCAGGTAGGTGGAGGTGAGAAGTTGGTTCTGGCTCTGTTCTCGGTGGTCAGAGAACTGCAGCCGTCCATCATCTTCGCCCGCAACAGCAGCTGCTTTTATTCATGTGTTCATGACATTTATTCATGTATGATTAATACAATGGATGAACCAATTAATGGATGTGAGAACTTCACACTAAATGAACCATCTAGATTTCACAGATTTATCAGTTAAAACGGGTCTGTTTCAGTTGAAGACTTCTTTCTTCGTGTTATTATCTGAAAATGTTAATAATGATGAGTTTCAGACATTCTCTACTGAAATTATGGAAAAACATTCAACAACAACCAGGCACTAATTTACAGAGAAATGAACAACGGACAACATTGTAATATACTGAACCAAAATGTTTACTAAACATAATGCAACAGCTGACAACGATCTCTGATACAGTTTGGATGGAGATGATTCTTAAAGAACATCAGCAGCTTTAAGTCATAAGACATTTTTCATTTTACTGCCTGTAAATACATGAATATTATGTCGATAGACATAATCTTGGTGCTGGTTTTGATGTATTTCATTCACATGATTGTGTACGAAACAATGAGTGGGATGTCTGAGCTTTTGTATAATAATACAGATAAAGTTGTGTTGTCATGAGGCTACATTATTACATTGTTGAAATTCAGTATTAAATTTGTCCAAGTTGACGCCAATGTACACTGGTGTCAAAGGTTAAGCTCACTGTGACCTTTGATGGAGTTGCATCTCTGTTACTGTGTCACTTCATAAAGATTTAGCTGACTTTAACAAGGCTATTCAAACCTTTGACATTCAAAGTTACAAATCTCATGCCACAAAAATGATCCAAATTCTGACTTTGAGTACTGACCATATAATGCAAATGCTAAGGTACAGGTTTCTGTCCACCCCCAACACACAACAAAAAAAGAAAAAACATTCACCACCCTCTACCACCCACCCCACACAGCATATGTTCATATCCCTAAATGATAGAGACCGCAGTGCAAACTCCTAAAAGGACTGAGTAAAACAGAAACCCTCGTGACTAAACCGCAAACCATAGCCTAACATGGGCTCTCATACAGAGTCACTGCTGAAAACAAATAGAATATATGACACACTTATGCAAAAGTCTTACACCATTAAGCGAAAAAGAATGGAACAGCACTTTGTCGCAACAAGATAAAAAATGTAATACAAAAAAAAACAGTGTCAACGCCACAGCTTTGGTTCATGTCATATTCCACAGAATTCCCCTCCTCAGCTTGTTGGTGGGCTTGCATTCAGATAGAAGGTCTGAAGGTCAAAGGTCAGACCAGCCTCTACATCTGTCAACAGTTTTCTGCCACAGTTCCTCTAAAATTTTGTCAAAAACCTTATGTAACCTGTACAGGTCAACACCTACTCGGTTCCACCTCATTGGTCGGCAGTCAGCAGCACCTCGTACCTAATTGGTCCAGGTCATGGTGATGACAGCAGGATTGTCGTCAATGTATTGGGACACGACAGATCTACGACTTCTCTCAGTCGCAGTCTGATCACAGATCTGAGACAAAGACAAAGATAGGTGTCAGGATTCAGGCTGAAGATGTATCTGTAGAAAAATCATCATTAAACTTCAGAGACCATGTGCATGGAACATGAAGCTGATGAGATCTGATTCATATCAGATTTACAAAAACTCAGATGTGTTTGCTAAACTGAGGTTTAAGTGTATATTAAAGAGAAAAACTAAAATATTCTGAGGCTGAAATGTTCATTTGAGACAAAGTGTAACAGAAAAAACTAAAATAAATGTATGAGACACATTTGCTGTGAATATGACAGAGACTCATCCCTTGTGAATGTCAAATGAAGCTTGTTGAATGCTCTACATGTTTTTTGTGACTATTTTCCTACTTCATGGTGATTGGTTTGTACCGGGATACACTTGTCCTTCTTGGTTTTCTCACACAGCTTGAGTTTACAGTGTAGGTAAACATCAGCAGAACTCCCACTGAACTTGAACACGTTGAAGGAGAAGTAGGTGGATGTTCCCTGTCCGTTGGCTGTCACCGTCACAGTCGGGTCATCAGGGTTTGCACAGCTGAAAGGAAACAAGAAACAGAACCATGTCAGCTCTCAACTCCACTCTGCTTTTCAGCTCTGGTCTGGTCATTTTGGTCTCATTATTTCACAGCTTGGACTTTTAAATCCATTGCAGAAGGTGAATCAGTATTTCTGTTTCTACTTCAGAGGAAACAACCTGTCAGACGATATTTTACCGTCAAATAAAAGTGAGAGATCTGCGTTTCTCACCCGTTCATGATCAGGTTGTATCTCAGACCCCCAGTGGCCGACACCTGGTTGGTTGCCCAACAGGATTCTATCACCACGGCAACTAGTTTGTCGTCCAGCTTGTCGGTGCTCAGCTCCACCCATACCTTCTGGCCCAATACAAGCCTGGTGTTTGCGCTGATAGGTTGGTTGTGGTTGGCATCAGTGAAGGCCTTCATGGACAGGCTGTAATTCCAAGCTCCAGATGCAATCTGCTGGACCACAGTGCTGAACATGGACACACCTCTCAGCCCAGATGTTCATCAGTATTATATCAAACCCTCTTCATCTGTTAACATTCACCCACCTGTCTACAATTCTGAAGGTCATGCTCTTCATATCTGGCTGGCTGTAAAAGCAGGAGAAGTTCAGCTGGAACTGGTTGTGTCGAATAATGTCTCCAGATGTGTTGCTTTGGATCATGATGATGTTCTTGAAGACGACTTGGCTGTTGTTGTTCTGAAGAGTCAACAAGAGGTTACATTAGTAGAGATTAAACCTCCAGTTCATGAAAACTCTGATGTTTTGGAGAAACTGACAAAACCCAAGTTTACAACCACACATTGACCAAAACCAGGCTGGAGAAGGGTTGGCCAGGGTGCTCACCATCATCTCTGCCCCACAGGTGTTGGTTTCATCAAAGCTGAAGGTCAGCATGTGGGTGTGGTTGTCCATGTGACCTCTGCAACTTGGGTCATTGAGTCTTAATGCAGAGTAATCTATGCCCTTTTCCTCCAGGAGACAACCGACCAGAGAAAGTGAAGCAGCGTTTTGGTGACAGATGGTTGACTCACCTACAGACAGAAAACAAAATGAAGGTTCTCATAGAGGGCACACTGGAACATTTCAGAAAACATAACATCACTACCTATCATCAATAATCAATCAAATGTTAAAGATCAGCAGCTCCACTCACAGATTTGACACTGAGTCCGTTTACATGATCATATAAATCCAATTATTGTCAGTAATCAGATAATTGTAATAATCAGATCTGATAAGTTTGCATGCACTTCAGAAATACAATTATCGATAAACCCTGGTTTAGACATTTCAGTCCATTATTGGATTTCTTTCAGAGTTTGTACGTACAGTTGGGCTCATACGTTTACATACCCTAGCAGAATTTGTGATTTTCGGGCCATTTTTCAGAGAATATGAATGATAATAGAAATACTTTTATTTCACTGATGGTTAGTGGTTTGGTGAATCCATTTATCATCAAACAAATGTGTTTGCCCTTTTTAAATCATAATGACAACAGAAACTATCCAAATGACCCTGAAGTTTACATACCCTGTAGGTTTTGGCCTCATAACATACGCACAAGTTGACACACATGGGTTTAAATGGTTATTAAAGATAACCATCCTCGCCTGTGATCTGTTTGCGTGTAATTAATGTGTGTATATAAAAACTCAGTGAGTTTCTGGGTTCCTGACAGACCCCTGCATGTTCCCTCCAGTGCTGCACAACGTTTCTGAATCCTGAGTCATGAGGAAAGCAAAATAATTATCAAAGGATCTACGAGAAAAGGTCATTGAACCATATAAAGCAGGAAGAGGATATAAAAAGATATCCAAGGAGTTGAGAATGCCAATCAGTAGTGTAAAGAAGTGGAAAATGAGGGATTCTGTTGAAACCAAGCCACTGTCAGGTAGACCAGCAAAGATTTCAGCCACAACTGTCAGGAAAATTGTTCGGGATACAAAGAAAAACCTACAAATAACTTCAGCTGACATTCAGGAGTCTCTGAAAAAAAGTGGTGTAGCAGCTGTTTCAAGATGCACAATAAAGAGGCACTTGAATAAAAGTGGGCTGCATGGTCGAGTCACCAGTAGAAAGCCTTAACTACACCAGTGCCACAAAGCAGCCTACTTACAATATGCCAGACAGCACAGAAACAAGCGTCAAAACTTCTGGAACAAGGTTATTTGGAGGGATGAGACAAAATTTAACTTCTTGGCTACAACCATCAATGTTACATCTGGAGAGGAGTCAGCAAGGCTGATGATGAAAAGGTACACCATCCTACTGGAAAACACGGAGGTGGATCGCTGATGTTTTGGGGATGTGTGAGCTACAACGGCGCAGGGAACTTGGTCAAATTGATGGTAAAACTAGGCTTACGCCATCGGAAGCGATGGCTAGGGGTATATCTCTGAACTTCCCCAATCCTCAATGATGTCATGACACGAGGCATCCCCAGGTCATGACCTTTCATTTGCACTTGATTTGAAGTCAATCAGACAAATAGTTCCAGAGATATGAACAAAAGAGTGTTTAGTGATTTTAAACTTTAGAGCAGCCCCTTGTGGGCAATCTAGAAATGGTAAATCATCAAAAATGGATATAATGAATGCAGCATGTTATCAGAAAATACTTGAGGAAAACCTGAACTCATCAGCCTGGAAGCTGCGCATGGGATGGTCTTGGATGTTCCAACATGACAATGACCCAAAACACAAGACCAAGTCAGCCTGTCATTGGCTACAACAGAAAAAAGTGAAAGTTCACTGCACCCCCGGTCTAAATGCATTGCCCATATTATCAGTGGAAAAGACACTTGTCAGGGATATGTCTGGCTTTACCAATATAGTCATGGAAAAATCTGCATGTTTGAAGGACAGACAGGTGAAATGTATATATAAAAAAAATTATTGAAAATACATAGTGTATTTTTATTTTAGAGTAAATTAATACTTTTAAATAGTGGTGTATGTGTATCCTAGTGGTGATATGTGGTTATACTGCACCCCACCAAAAAATAATTTTGCCAGCTGCCACTGTTAACTTGTATATGTGCATGTAGACATCAGGGTACTGGGGATAAATCCAGGTGTGTTAGTCTGATTTCTGATAATCAGATTTCTGCTGTTATGTGATAAAACATATCAGATTATACCTACATGACTGATCACTAATAATCTGATAAGTCCACAAATCAGATAATGTTCAGAGTTTTAGTGTGAATGTAAATGGACTCAATGTCATCCACATGCGATTATATAGAAGAACATCTCCAGGATTTTTAGATTCCATTGATCAGCAAAAGACTATTTTATTAACTGAAAGTACAAAAAAAACAAAAACACACAAAAACTACAACGTAAAAATGAAGCTGATTTCTACAGATCTAAAACAAACATTAAATGACCAAACTAAGGAGAATAAAAAAACCTCCTGAACATTTCTAAACTGTACAACCTCTGCTCCTCGTCATCTTCTTACCTAAGGTGTTTGTTGATTTGTATTTGGAGGCAAAAATAGCGCGACAGAAGCATCTGGTTCCACCACCGACGCCATCAGCACAGAACTCATGAGCACTGCAGACAACGTGTGGACAGAAGATCTGAGGAGGAGCTGGAAAATCAAAGTCTAGATTTAGAGTCAGAGATGATACAGAGAGGCCGAATGGACTCCACATCTCATCCATCATCCACACAGATCAAAATGTGGACATGTCACATGATCACCTGCCTCAGGACCTGTCTGTTCATCTGAATACACTCTGGATAATAAGCCTGGACCTCCAACAATGTTTAACAAGTAACTAAATAATTCCTGATAATGAACTTTCCTGGTAATCTGGTGGAAAAGTGGCTAATATCTACAGAGGATTGACCAGCTAGATGAATTTCCATGGTATGGTACCACGCCTCCAATTTGGTTCTCCAAAGTGTCACCTCCAGCATTGAAAACAGGCTTCACTTATTACATAAACCATTATCACTGAATGAGGCAGAAGAAAAACTAAATATATGATATTGAGAAAAAAAGGACAGAGAAGCTACAGTTATCTGCTATACTATGAATCAGAAGAAGGACATTTCAGAGCCTGGACTTTTTCTCTGTTTCTGGGGTTAATAATCCTATCTCATCAGATCTTACAGACTGACATAAAGGACACTCTTACGACAGCTGCCCTTTGACCTCCAGCCCTCCACTGTGATGTTGACGCTCAGGCTGCAGGCTCTGGTATAGGCATCATGAAAGCGACACTTGAGGCCGTCTACCGCCGGGTATTTGCACAGGGTGGCGATGCACATGCTGATGTAGGGCTTTGGGTCAACATAGTCGTGGCAGGAGGTAAAGGGTGGATCTTTGAGGAGGTCACAACTGTGGAGGACCAGAACCAGGACATTGAGTCAGAACCATGAGGGCAGTGTAGGTTAATGCATACTTCACAAGAACACAGAAATGTGTTTGTTTTCTCAAGGACATTTTATATTTCACGAGAAACTCAAGTGCAGAACTCCTAGGAAGTACTCCACTTGGACCGGAGCCTTTCTCTGTTGTCTTTACCTGTTCTCATGTGGGTTTCCTCCAGGTGCTCTCACCACATTGAGAAAAGTACTTTATTCGGTTAGTTCTTCTGTTGGGGTCCCTGACCTGACCATGGTGCTGATGTAGATCTGGAGTTGGTCCCTTAGGCCTCTGATGTCATCTTACTGCACAGGTGGTACGTGCTGATGCTAATAGTTAATGCTAATGCTAGGTACCGTGTGTATTATGGGTAAAACACAGAAATCAAACTTCCCTACAGGTATAATAAAGTAAATTAACCTTTTAACCACACCACCAATCACACAAGAGTTGTGGGACACCACACAGCAAAAATGTTCTGCCCAGATGATGTGTCAAGGACAAGAATAAGCCTTGGAAGAGACACCATATTTCTCTGTTCTTGCGGAGGATACAATAAGGATGGAGGATGTAATAATCAAAGACAAATGTAGGTTTTATCATGGAGTGACCATGTTCTGTCTGAGCTTCATCACAAGAGAAATGATGAGTAGTCAACCAGACCTGTCCATCAAAGCCCACAGCAGACATCAGATCAGTACTTAACAAAATGACCAGAAGACATTGTAGAAGGTCCAGATGAACAGACAGACCTGAGGGACTCCAGTTGACTGGATTTAGGATGTTGTGTTATGTATCAGTGTGTATCTACTCACTGTGTGGTCATGGCGGGGCAGTCAATGCTGAGGTCAGCAGGTTCAAGGTGGACGTCCTCACAGCTAAAGGACGACAAACAGCAGGAGGACAGTGTCCGTTCACAGAAACACACAGTAACAAAGCATCTGGAGGGCTTTGAGGCATTAACAAGATCTTACCTGGAGGAGCTGGCATTACTGGACTTCACTGCTGTGGAGTTCACACATGAGCCCTGGAGATTGGACTCATCTCCTGGACGATTGGAGACAAAGTAAGTCATATGGCCACTGTCCTCTTATTCAGTCACATACTCAAGCAGATCTGATCCTGGATGACAAATCCTTCACTACTGCTGCTCTGTTAAACCTTAACCTCTACCAGACTTTAGAACAAGGGTGTTAAACATAAGGCCTGCAGGCCAAAACCAGCCCCCAAAGGTTGAAGTCTGGCCCATGGGATGAATTTGCCAAGTGCAAAAATAAACCAAAGAGAAAAAATTAAGAGTTGTCATTATTTATAGGCTACTATGCTGTTATTTTACTGGTTTGGCCCATTTCAGATCAAATTGGGCTGAATGTGGCCCCCTAACTAAAACGACTGACACCCCTGGTTTGGAAGAACCAGAGAGAAGGTTCTGAGATATAAACTTTCTCTGCAAATGGGGCTTAATGGACCAAATACAAACACTAACATGTTTTATTTGTTTTTACACTGTGTGTTCACTTTTATCACCTCTGCTATTCACAATAAAGTCTGCATCACTATGAGCTAATGTGCAAACCAGTGAAAATTTCATGCTCAGGTATTTTTTACACCTTCCACATAGATCTGTGCAGTGTAGCCATCAAAGAAAACTGAAACTTTGTGCGATGTTGAGGTCAGGAGGTTGGCAGTGACACCAGTTTGGTCCTTGGAAAATTCCACTTGGTGAAACATCTGGGTAGAACTGTGGATGCTCAGAGTCGATCTGTTCATCTACAACAGGAGGAAAATAATAAAAAAGTATAATTAAGAAATATAAAGAATAAAAAGTAATTAATAAAGAGTATTGTAAGACTAAGAACAGCCGTCCTGGCGTAGAAGGCTTTACCACTGAATGGTACAAAGCTCTGAGGGATAAGGTAGTACCTAGGTTGATAAAAATGTATAACTGGGTACAAAAATTTAAATACCCCCATCATGGAGAGAGGCAGTTATTTCTCTTATTCCAAGGAAAAACAGACAAGAATGTGAAAATTTAAAAACTATAAGTGTACTGAATGTAGACCACCAAATATTTACATCAATACTAGCTAAGAAAACTGTCTACCAGTCATTATACATCTTGACCAGATTGGATTCATAAAGCAAGGACAAACACAGGATAACATAAGAAGAACAATACATATAATACGACATGTCACAAAAAATAATATTGGATCAGCCCTCATTAGCCTAGATGCCCAAACAGCGTTTGATACAGTTCGTTGGAACTTTCTATATAAAACACTGTACACATTCAGATTTCATGGAAACTTCTTAAAAGTGATTCAAGCTTTATACAACAAACCAACAGCTAGAATCAAAGTGAACGGGGATCTTACTACGTCGTTTTCCCTACAGCGAGGATGCAGACAGGGATGTGTTGTCTCCCCTCTCTTATTTGCTATATTTATTGAGCCCCGGAATCAATGGATTCACGAAGACCCTAATATTAGAGGGATTTCAACTATGGTGGGTGAACAAAAGATCACAGTTTTGGCAGACAATGTGTTAGTAGAACAGCCCCCCACCCCATCCCGTCTGAATGATAAAAGATTTAGGATGTGGGTAAAAAAAATGGCATTGCTGCTTATTGCACTCTGATACACAAGGGGTCATTGAAGACTTTCCAGAAGATGTAGCAAGAATATGATCTGGAACACCAGGATTTCTACATTCCTTTACTTGTACCACTATTTTGAAGTACCTAAAAAAAGATGCAAACCTAGAAGAGGACATGATAAAATATCTACTTATAAATCTGAATGCAACACCAAAATAATATGTAAGATATAAAATTGTTTCTTAAATAGAAAATCAGAAAAGTCATTTTATATGAAGGAGAAATGGGAGAGGGAAGGTGGTGGCATTTTTTCTAAGGATGAGTGGTATACTGTTTGTCTTATACAGTGGAAAACTACAAGTTCTTTGACTTAGAGGGAATTTTGTTGGAATAATTTGGTTTATTTCTTTATAAACCTCCAACAAAAACATCACAGCACCAGTAACACAGACTGTTGGAGACAATGTCAGGCCAGTGATGTAAATCGCCACCATGTATTCTGGTCCTGCTCCATCCTGACCACCTATTGGAAGAAGGTCCATCAGATTCTGCAGGAGGCTTTCAGAACTACTATTCCTTTGACATTTGACATTCTATATCTATGCAACTTCCCACCTGAACTAAATTCTAAAGATAAAAAGCTCATGTCAATCTTACTAGCCGCATGTAAAAAAGCCATAACTTGTAAATGGCTAAGGCCCCAAGCTCCATTAATAGATGATTGGATAGACATAGTCTACGAGAAAATGGAGAAATTCATATACTCACTCCGACTTCATCAAGACGATTTTGCCAGCTTATAGTCTAGGTAGGTTTTTTCATAGGTTCCCCAAGATCAGACTTTATATGAGGTAACTTCTCTTTTAATACCATTCCTCCCAGTTCTGTACTGTACATAATTCTGTTGTTGGTACCAGAGAAATCTTCAAATAATGGCTTATGGACAAGAAATCCTGTCCATCTTCTTATTATGCGATCTGGGAAATAAAGTTGTGTCTTCTTTATTATATATGGTTTTTGAATCCCTTGTGTAATGTAACAGGTAAAACTTAGCATGACTTGTACATGAACACAGTCGTCATTTTCCATTTACTGCTATCTACCTCATTTATTTTGATTTTTCCTTTCTTTTGTATGAATGCATCTCCAATATGTCTATTTGATATTACTGAAATGTAATGGCTGTAAGAGTCCATCAGGTTAAGGTTTTTCTCTGTATGTACACTTTTGTAAACTACCAATAAAATTATATTTCTAATTCCATTCTAAAATTAAAAAAAGGAATTAATAAACATTTGATATGATTATGTCTTTACATTGATGCGTGACATGTCACACTGCTGCCATGTTAATTTACAGTCATTAAACTGAGTTTATTTGTTAACAGATGGAAGCTTTAACATAAAAATTAATCATGTCAGTTGTGATGCTTAGTTAATTTGAGGTCAGTTCAGATATGTGTATCTGTAACAATAAAGGTTAAATAAATTGTTGATAAGAAACTGTAGATCACGTGTTAACCTTCAAAGACCCAAACATCCACCATCAACCTAAACCATCTACTGATATAAAATGTTTAATAGCTGTTGATCTACTAATCCCATCAATACATGTAAGTAGTTGCTGTAAAATGCAGTTTATCATCTTTTCATGGTCATCAGATATGACCCATTTAGATGTTCAGAGGTTCCATAGTGAATGTAGAAACACTGTCATCTTCTACAACATTGGTTCACAAGTAAAACCCACAGAGTTTGATAAATGACAGTGGATGGAGACACTTGGTTTATATTCAGTTAATGATAGATTTGACTGGAAGAGACACTTTTTCTTCAGTTTCCTCTGTTTTGATATAATAATCTTTGAATTTACTCTGAGCTTTACGAACATCTATATGATTACTGAATTAAATATTTTAAATTCTGATAAATGTAAAATGTAGAGGATATTAGGGGTGTAATGATACAGAAAAATTTTGGTTTGGTACATTTTCGATACAGGGGTCTTCGGTTTGTAAGTTTGTGATACGTTTTCAGTACAGGAAAGGAGACCAGTGGTGGTGGTGGCGGTGTGGTGTAGGGAGGGTGTAGGGGGGGTGCACTCCATAACTACAGAAAGTGAAATTTAGCACACTTCAAATGTCATGTTACACTAATTTCTGAGGAGAATCACCAGTTGAATTGTGGGTCTGTGTGATAAACAGTTATTGCTATCTCTGTCTGGTTTGTTTGAGGATCAGTCAGTCCCTCATGGACTCACCTGAACCCTTCCTCCTTGTCCCATTATAAACTCTGCCCCCACCACGCGTACAATCACGTGGTCCAACAAACTGACGTCTTTGCGGCGACGATCGCGGAAGATGCCCAGCAGCTCAATGTCAGTGTCCGACATCAGAATGTATGCACAGCGATCCATTATGGTGGAAACATTTCCAAAGAAACCAATGATGTTGGATCCGGAGATGGTGCACGTCCTTGGGATGACACACCTGAAGGCAGAGTACCACTGAGTTAATATCATAGGATTCACAAAAACTGGATGCTCCCACAAAGACAAATGAGCTAATTAAATGATAGAAAAATTCTGAGATAAGAGATAGAGTCACTGGATTCTGGAATCAAAAGTTTACTTGCAAAGAGTCAAGTACACACAGCAGTTGTGGCAATTGACTAACATAAATTATTGTAGTTTCTTAAACAGAACAGAGAATCAATCAATCAATCAAATTTTATTTATATAGTGCCAAATCATTACAAAAGTTATCTCATGACACTTAACATATAGAGCTGGTCGAAAGCAGATTCTCAAATGTCACATCCATTGGTTGTCCAAACATTATTATGTGTCTAACTATTGTAACGAATGTGTGTTTGATGATAAGGTTTATGGCTCCTCTTGACAGGAGCTATTTCCAATTGTTGTGCAGTTTGTCCCCAGTTGTTTTACAATGCCCTTGGCTTCCCCATCACTGGAGCCGGGATATTTACAGGTTGAGGGAACCCTGCAGATATCTCCAGGGTGAGGAGACAGAGCCAGCATCTCCAAGAGTGTAGGCACTGCAGATATCTCCAAGAAAGGAGACACTGTGGATCCAGATCACCTTCATATCTCAGAACGAAGTGTCACTGTGACACCAACTGCAGACACACAGCACATTCAGAAATAGTCTAACGTTGTGTTTTTCCAACAATAAGTCAGATATACTTACTGTCCGTTTCCCCAGCAACGCTTCCTGGGGTCACATGGGGTAACAGATAGCCATGCTTTATTGTCACAAATCATGGAGAAGCCATTAGAGGTACATGTTCCTGAAGGAGAACTGAGGAGATCACCTGAAAACAGATCAGTGAGATAATAGTAGCAGCTAACTCTTTACAGTCAGATCATCACACAAAAGGAGATGTCCAGATGTCTCTGATCTCATACTGTGGAGCTAAATGGTTTGTCCTTGATCCAATGAACTAAAACAAGAATCTCCGGATTGTTCTGTGGACCATCCACACCTTCAGACACTCTGAATGTAGGAAACGTTCACAATTCAGATCCCTGAACATCAGCCCAGTGAAACTACCTCCATGTTCAGACAAAACCATGACCAACCACAGCTCTACAAACCTGAGGATCTGCAGAAGGTTATGTCATACTTCTTTCTTTTTGAAGTCTTCTCTTTTCGTACTATAACCCCATCAACCATAAACTTCAGTGTCTACAAAGCAGGAACATCATAGAGATACTGCCATAAACTGACAGGAAACAGGTGAAGAAATTAGACAAAACACAACATGGCTAAACTGGACTCAAAGTGTCCTGTTACTTTGACAAACTGGACTCAACACATATTCTCATCGTCCTCACCTTACGACCTGATACTTTTAAAGAAACTTGAAGCACTCCTTCTCTTCCAGCGCTGATGAACTTCAGAGAAACCTGGAGACGTTAAACAGATGAGTCCAATGCTGTTCCAGTTATGCAGATGAAGATCGCCTCCATTAGATCTCAGTTTAAACTGTTAGAATATGTTCAATTCAACAATGAATCACACTTACTTTTTCACTGCCAGATGACAAGAGCTGACATATGATTTGACAGGATGCTCTTCCCTGACGGTGAGAGAAGAATCCATTTAAAGCCTTCCTTGAGTTTACTGTTCTGATTATAATCTCATCAGATCCAAGCTTTGGCAGCAGAACACAGTCGTTGGAGGTGTTGTAAGTTGTGTAGTTGCCTTTGAAACATATGTAGATTTCATCCTCAACATCTTCGACCTGTCAACATGACAACAAAACAGAATGAAACGTATGGAAGAGGATGTTGTCTCAACCAACAGAATCATCACAAAAACAGAATGAGCCTCCATTTGGGTTGAATGTGATCCAGAACATCCAGGTTCTGGTCCACGTCACAGTCCCACCTCCCTCTGTGTGAAACTCATCACATTCATCATTAATGTCAGTGTTTGAGTCTGATTGGTTCAGGTTCAAATGTGATATGACTCTTGGTTGTTCTATTGAGCTCCATTTCCCATAAGACCCACAACTTTTCATATGAAGCAGTAGAGGAGGATGGATGTGTTCCATAGCTCCACCCATTCATCCTAAAGTTCTCTGACCATAAGTTCATTGTGTTGAAGTGAACATGATCAAACTTCATTATTCTTACCGACATCGTGGTGAATATCTCTCCGTAAAACGCCACTGGACACAAGGAGTTGTTGTATTCTGTGGTGATTTGTCCATCTGTGAATGACAAAACAAACATCACAGGTCTAGCAGACACTGATATCTGCAGTGTCGGCTTTCGGAGGGATTGGACTGTCAGATTTTATGTTTATTTAATAAAACATATTTTTTATGACAAACACCTTTAGTTGTGTTTAACAGGTTCCACTAGTGGCATAAAGTTATTTTGTTAGTATTTGACAACGTTTACAGTTTTACTTAGTTCTGAAACTTTCGCTGAGCATTGACTTACCCAGGACTCCTTGCCCTGCTACAGCTCCACCCCATTTGCCCAAATACGAACACATCTGTCTCCAAACAGCCAACATGAACTACCAACATGAACTTACATATCTGTATGTACGTGCTTTGTCCATGTCATGAATTATTCAATACAAAGTGCCCAAATTCTCATCTTTGTTCTAGTGCCCCTTGTGTCTGTCAGGTCCAGTTCTTCACTACAGTAAAAGGTCTTTACAGTAGAACATCTAGTGTAATCACCCATAACAGTCTTTTCACTCAGACAGTTGAAACATGACACCAGTGTTAATATCTTAAGGGTGGAGACAGAAGTGTGGGTGGAGCCACACATGTTCTTACCCGCCAGTGGACTGAATGCAACCACATAGACCAGGAGGAGGAACATGTTGGAGGAGGCCAGTCAGCTTATGGAGATCTGGTAGAGACACAGTGGTCATCAGTTTTGTTGCACTTTTCTACCAAATTTACCCAGTTTTACATTGATCAACTCTATGAATAGAGTTAAAACCAAGAGACAAGTATTTGACTAATTTCACCCAAAACCACAAACAGTGACAAGTCCATAAGGAGGTAGAGTTAATAAGTTTAACCTTCAAAGACCTGAACATCCACTGTCAACCAAAATCATCTATAAAATGTTAGATACCTGTTGATCCATTAATCCTATTAAAATATGTAAATAACTGGTGTAAAGTGCAGGTTATCATCTTCTCATGGTCATCAGATGAAACCCTTTTGGATGTTCAGAGGCTCTGTAGTGAATGTGGAAACACTGTCATCTTCTACAACACTGATTCACCAGTAAAACCCATGGAGTTTGACAAATAAGTTCAGTTCATGATATATTTTACTGAGACTTTTTCGTCAGTTTTCTCGGTTTTGATATAACATTTGAATTTACTCTCAGCTTTAATGAAGATCCATGGGATCAGTGAATTAAATATAGGAACATACATGATTTACACTGAAAAATGCAAAATACAGAGTGAAGCTGCAACACCTAGTCAGATCTACCACAGAAAGAAGACCATTAAACTGAACTATGTAGATTATCAGACCAGAATTACAGATGAAAATATGGGATGCAAGGCTCCTGCTGGTTTTAGTTTTTTTGTAGGTAGAACTTATTGAGATGAGATGGTCGGATCAAGTTGGTCAAAAAAAGATCCGGTATGAAAGTAGGTGAGGTCTGAAAAAGATACAAAAATGTAATAAAGACATTTATTTTACAGTTGATTTGTCCTGTCAGGGTCGACCACTGGCTCAGTGTTTGTTTATTCTGGTTAACAGGATAATACATTTATTAAGGTTTAACTGAATTAATTCCTTCCATCAGACACTGAACCAACAAATTCACCTTTGGAAATATAATAATGTTGTTTCCAGTGTCTAAAACATGAATAACTGCAGTTCAGTGTTTTTCTACAGATTATAGAAGATTTTAATGAGCCACACGAGGTTTTAAATGGAGAATACAATGGAATGAATAAACTGTAAAAGACGGTTCAAAGGGCAGTTCTCAGCACTTCTTACCTTTGGATGTTGTGGGCTTCAGCTCTGAGTCCAATTTCTCCACTTCATTTGGTGTCTCTGATTCGCTAATAAGCTGTGTCGTCTACTTGTCTGATACCACAACACACCCACAAACTGGTGACCAATCAGAAGACTGTAGGCTCAGGTGAAGTGAGTTCAAAAGGCTTTTCTCTCAGTGTTTGTGACTTCATTGTCAGCTTTAAATCCCATCATCTTTATGGGTGAACAAACTAGTCCTTTGGCTTTTCTCTGAAGTAAAGCAGATATTGACATGTGAAGGCGACAGAAATGACAAACATCTGAGCCTCAGGGATGAACTATATACTTACCAGTCCACAGGAATTTAACCCTTTCATCAATTGGTTAAATGCAATGAGACACAGAGACTCTCAGTCCATCCTCAGGTCAGGACTCACAGCCAATATCCGAGTCCAAGGCCCCTGAAGACCACACCCCATCTGGTCTGTGGTCAATCAGCTCTGCAGCTGCCCACGATCACGATTTAATACATGAAACAGTCAAGGTGGCAAACATCCACTGAAATAACCACTGTAAGGTTTTACTGGAGTCAAAAGCTCACGTAAAACCTTAAAGCAGTTGATTGGAGTTGGATGGTTAGTTGGAGTTGAATCCTTGTGTCGATCATACCATAGGGTATAGCCTTCATTTCAAAAGGTTACACCAGTTATGGGATGATTCATTTTGTCTTTGAGGCTACAGATGTGCTGTCCATCACACATCTGAATTATTTCATGTTCCAAACATTGACTCAGGTTCAAATCCTGTGATGTTAATGTGAATCTGTTCATCAGGTTCATGGACCTTCATCACCATGAACACATAAACATTGGACTTGTAGTTCCTCATACAGAGAAGCAGCTCAATTCAGTTTCTTGACAAAGTTCACAGGACTCACATATAAAGATGACCACGTGCTTCATCATGTCCATCCCACAGTCTCAGCATCATGTCCCATTACATCAGAACCAGACATCTGATTTATGGTGCATTCCAAAGTGCTGGGAGATAGAATATATCCGACCTGGAGTTAACTACATCCCACCTCAAAGAATTCCAGGTAATCTATGTTGAACATAAACAACAAATATGGAGGACCGCAGATCAAAGCTCCTATTTGCTTTCTTACTGAAGAGGCATTTTGACTGTTAGTCAGTCAGTACAGTGTTCTCATGTATACAAACGAGATGGAAGGGGTGAACCGATGGATGAGCTAATTATACATTGTGTCATTTTTTTTTCATCGCAAACTTGCACTCTGTGCACTGCCATTGTTGCGTTGTGTTGTGTCACGTTTTAGTTTGCGGTGAGGTCGGGGTAGTTTGATGTGGCCCCACTTTGCAACCAGGACCTCTGGCTGCAACGGGCGTTCTAATGCATTTTACCTAGTTGGATGTTGGAAACTTCTCACCTACCAGCACTTTGGAACGTGTCATTAACTTACATGAAGGACAACAGGAGGATGAAGATCTGACACCATGAGCTGCTTTTTCATGAAATCAACACCACTTTCTCAGAGCCTGTACCATCAGATGGAGCCACAGAGCATCAGCAGATCATCTACTGATGATAAGAGGGAAGGCTTCATCTCATATCTTCATTATCATTTCATCTCACATCATAGTGTATCTACTTCTAAGTCGAAGAGATCCCATTCATTGATTCTGATTTACTGTTGTGAAGATTATTTGTGTGAAAAGACTCAGACATTCACTGATATACTTGTTTTTTCTGCTCTTAGTGTGTTGTGTTGATGAAAAGGTTCAACTCCTATGGATGGGTTACAATTAGCAAATTAGACGTGAGACAAAATGTAGCTTAAAAATTCTCCTTTAAACCCCCAATGAATAAGGGATAAGCCTCATCCCTGAGGCTCAGATGTTTGTCATTTCTGTCGCCTTCATATGTCAACTGCTACTTTACATCAGATTCCTCACACTGACAGAGAAAAGCACCTGGACCAGTTTGTTAACCCGTAAAGATGATGGTGCTTACAGTCCACAACAAAATCATAACCACAAGCATTGACAGAGAAAAGCCTCTCAAACCCACTTCACATGAGCCTACAGTTATCTGATTGAACACCTGTTTGTGGGTGTCATGGCATCAGACAAGAAGACAACACAGCGCATCAGTGAATCTGAGGCACAGACCCATAAGGATGATGGGGTTTACAGTTGACAACGAAGTCATAACCACAAACCTGTGATTAACAATGATGAAACATGAAGATAAAACAGGAAGATGATGAAACAATAACTTACACACAGTTAGTTACACACAGAGTTAGATCAGTCTCATAATCAATAAATGCACACAGAAGGATTCACAAATGTATATTGGGATTTATATATATTTCTCAACACAAAAATATTTTTCAATCTATATAAATGTAAAAATAATCCACATATAAATTAATACAGTTTGTAAATGTATTTCTGATGCACACACAAATATTACTTGTTTTAAACACACACGTGTGTGTGTAATGGAAATCCACAAATATCTATTTAAAACAATTTGCAATTTTCATCCAAATCATATATGCATGTTGTGACATTTATTCACAAACTGTTGAATCTACATTTAGTAACTGCTCGCAGTCTGTGAACTTCACTGCATTTACATGTGAATGTTTTTGAGACTCCCCTGCTGAGTCTCAATCCTCAAGTGCATTTTTTCCAACAGGGGAGGATCTGTAGCCAATCAGATGTCTCCCTCCTTTAAGCCAATCACAAAAAAACGTACCCTGTGGGGGATGGAATGTACTTTTCAGCCAAACATATAATCGTGCCTTCACAGCGCTGTACATGCCTGCTAGAACATGACGTGGTGAGTCAGGTGGTGATGATGTATGAAGTGTAAGTGAAACATACAGGTTTACTTAGTTCTGAAATGTGCATGTAGTTAATCGGTTTAATTGTGTATCTAGCAACATAAGCTTGCGTGCTATGCTACTAAGGTTAAGTGTCACAGTTTGCTTCCTGCTGTCTCCTCCCTGACCCTGCCACCTCGTCAGCAGCACTGGTTTCACCTGGGACTCCTAACTGCTGTCCTCTCCCTCACCAGTCCACACCTAATCAGCCCAACCCATTCCATTTGTGCCTCATCAGCAGCCCAGTATTTAAGAGGCACAGATTCTTCCACCCATTGCCAGATTGTCCTTGAATTCTGCTAGACCTTCCAGCATTCATTCTGAACCTTCTTTCCTGTTTTTGACCCCACCTGATTCGGACTACATCTTTTCACCTCAGCCCTGGTAACCTGACCTGTTTTTGGTCTGTGACTCTGAGTTCAGGGATTCTGGATTTTCCTGGTTTTGACTCTGCCTGGCCTGACCACGGCTCTTTGCCTCAGTCCCAGTAACCCACAGCCTTACTGTCTGTGATCATAGTTCTGGATTGTTGGATTTCCTGAGCCTTATTTCTGTGACTACATGGCATATCACCAATCAGACACAGCTGATCAAGGTGAGTCACTGATCCAGAGCTTTCATCTGTCCATTTGGCCTAGTGTCAACGACAGCGGTGATCACATCTGAGGCCCGGTTTCGAGTCTGGGCAGTGCACCCGAGTGGTACGACCCTGAGGTCGTATGTTTTATTGTGTAAGTGTGTATGTGTTGGAGTGCGTGTGCTTAAGTGCAGGTGGCTGTCGCGGGTTGGAGGAACATGCGTCTTGCGGATTGGCCATTCCAGGAAGCGCACTGCTTGCTGATTGGTGGAGAGAAACGGAGACCGCCGTCTTAAAGCGGGTTGACACTTCAGTGTGCCCCCCTGTCCTCACCCTGCTCCCAACCATTGCCGCTATTTTGTGTATTATGAGACTTGGAGATTTTGTTAAAAGTGTAAATAAAACACAACAGCACCAGGTAAGGGTGAGCAGCCCAATTTATTTTCATCACATTTTCTCCTGTCTTTAGTTAGGTGTCCAGGTTAGACCTGTGTATTTTGGTTTCTTTATTTTGTAAGGGAAGTTTTGAGTTTTTGGCATTACTCACCCTGAGCTAAATTGCTGCTTATTTTTGATTTTAACAACCCTTTGTCAGTCTTCTTTGGGAGTGGGATTCGAGTGGGAGACATTTTATGTTGTGCCCTTTAGTACCCCTAGACTAAGGCGTAATGAGTTACATTGTTTCAGAACTCTACCAGTGTCTTAGACTGTCAGTCTGCTTTTGTCTACCCCCATTATGAACTTCTAAAAAAAAAAATCTACTCTAAACTACAAACTGTACTGTGTTTGGGTCTTCCATTAACCATCACCCATTACAGTTAACATCTTTCAATTAAGTCAAAGTTATTGTGTAGTGAGGATCCAAACATAGTACACTGAAACTCAGAATTACTTAACCTTACCGCTTAACTGTAAGTTATCAGGGCTGAGACAAAGGATGTGGTTGGGCCAGGCAGGGTCAAAAACCAGGAAGTCCAAAACACAACTCTGAGCCAGGGCCAGAAAGAGGGTCAGATTAGTGATGTGCTCGAAGCAGACTCTTAACGCTGTATCAAGCTTTCACACAGTATTGTGACGAGATGTTTCAATGCCTTGCTTTATCAGGTGAAAAATCCTGTGACTCCCCAAATGACGCTTCATTACATCACGTGTATTGGCCATCGCTGGCGACATGTCACTCTAGCTTTGACTGAAGGGTGGGGTTGTCAAACTCAACATGCTTATAAATGGGCACAGTCCCTTCAAAGGTTATGGATTTCAGAGGAGAGGTTTTTCTTGAATTGGTTTCCTTGATTTTAGAATAAGGGAGAGTGAGGTTTAAGGTAAGATTAGATTAACTTGCATTGGCAGTCATTTACACTGCTCAAAAAAATTAGAGGAACACTTTTTAATCAGAGTATAGCAACCTATCAGTCAAACTTCTGGGATATTG
>JAPQRP010000001.1:34474197-34491047 GCA_037367295.1 Apogon hyalosoma
CCCCCGATATGTATTATTCCCCCCACTTTATTTATATCCTCCCAGCCCCCCATCTTAAGGTTTATTGACCTTAAGTTTCAGTTATACGGCCATATGATTTGCGTGTATTAGTACTGCGGTTGGCAGGGACCGCGACTGGTCACATTTTCACACTATTTCCCGCTGCAGCCCAAACATTAGCATGTGTGCTGCAGTTGGCTCTTACGCCCATATCGCAACCAAACTTCCTGTAGCTCTAGCATGATTGGTTCGGTGCGGCGCAACTTAATTATGATTGGCTGTTCTCACATCTGTCAAAACATGGACGAATGAATTCTATTGAAATTGTATCAAGCATGTCTCTCATTTCTATCAAGGAAAAATTATATCGCGATATACGTATATTGTTATTTTATCGCCCAGCCCTACCTTGGAGGATGTTCAAAGTTGTTGTGTCCATCGAACACGACCAGGACAGAGTCACTTTATGATTAGAAACATTTTCATATCAGTTGATATTGATGATTATTACAATAAATGTCAAATGACTATTTCTTTAAAGTGGAACTCTGTAAGATTTTACCGTTTTGGCTCTTCACTGTTCTTTTTTTTTTTAAGCATTTTTCTCTATGGAGATCCCCCTAAAATTTCTAAGTACATATTGACTGTCATAAAACCCATGCTTAACCCAACCCCCTTCATGTGCATTTATTTTCAATGAAGCTGGTGACAAGAAGGCAAAAAATAGTTATCAAATATGCTACTGGAGTGGAGTGGAGTAGGAAACTTTAGCTGGACATTGAAGTTTCTGACATTTTGTTTTCACTTCACAGAGGAGGTCACAGAACTGGATCTGTGGCAGGGGGGACATGCGGACAGGAACCCCCTACCCATCCAGGCGGATGGGTCACACTGACATGCCAGTTGTGGGTGCACAGACTGCTGGTCAGGGGCTCCATCTGCAGCCGCTATCATCATGCTATAACACTAACTGCACAGCTAAAGAGCTAACAGGCTAACAAACATTAGCAGCTCCCACCTGTCACCACATCCCGGCCCTGTTGGTGATCAGTGCGGTGTCATCCCAGGGTTTACATTTATAACGACAACAGTCATCTAGATTCTAGACCTTCACCTGTAAAGGGATCATATAACACCAGCTAAGACTGAACATCAGGTTAGTTGTAATGCCAATCTCTATTCAGACAAAATAAATTAGACATGGGTCCTATAATGAACTACGTACATCTCTCAAAAACTAGATTCAACTGATAACATTTTGTGGCTAGTAATAAAAACACACTCCTAAAGCAGACAAAGGGCAATCTAGTAAACTAAACAAACATACACCTACATGACACAAACAACCATGATTACTAGAGGGTAGGCTAACATCTCCACTAGCTAGCAAGTATCCAGGCATCGTTCATAAATGAGTAAACACTATTAGAATCAATAGCAGCTATTTGACAATATGACAGATATTTGTCATCATCACAAATACACTAAAATATAGGGGGTCCCAAAAAAATCTGACATCATTTATACTGAGTGTGCGATCTTATCTTAACAAGAATCTGCCAGGAAGATGGACTGGACGTACTAATGATGGAGACAACGTGCTACTGAAATGGCCCCCACACTCACCTGACCTAACACTGCAATTTCTTTCTGTAGGGTTACGTGAAAGGACTGGCCTATATCCCACCACTTCCCACATGTGTAAGAGGAACTCAAGAGGAGAATCACTGAGGCTCTGGAGAATCACTAGCAGCGCACACATTGAACATTTGTAATAACTTTGGAACATTATCAAATGACCCTCCCCCACAATTTTTTGTTTGAAATTTGTTGAATAAAACATTTTATGTCCAAAATAAATCCTATTAAGTATAATTTCTCCTGATCATGTAGTCACTCCAATATGGACATCTCAAATGATGTCAATTTTTTGGAACACCCTGTATATAGAGTATGAAGAATTCATCTCAGCGATACAAGTGCAACAGCAACAATGCCAAGTCTGCACCCGTTTAGATGCTTCTTTTTCTTTCAGCTCTTACCATTTTGCAGACTTTAACCAAGGCAAACTCTTGTCTTGTTCCTCATTTGGTCACGCATTCTTTTCTTAATCCTAACATCCTCTGGCAATGTCCACCTCTTCCTTTTCTCTGCCAGTCCTGCTATGGTGAACGCCTGTGAAATAAAGGCATGGCTGGCTTGTGTTTACAGCTAGCCGGCGGTAGTGGGAAGGAGGGGTTCCATTCTCCCCCTAACATGCCATTTAACCATCACAATTACTTTGAAGCTGTTTAATTAAGGTAAAAATATTACATGGTTCCGCTTTAATATTGATCATTTAAAAGATGATTTTTGTGAGTGAAAGGTGAAGAAACCAGATGTTAGTTCTCATTTTTCTGATGACGGTGTTAACTTAGTCTTACCCCTGGTTTGGAGATCTGGTTTGATTTCACTGAACCCGTGGACGGACCACTTCCTGCTGGACACACCAACACTACCCTGTGATTATTGTTCATCTCTTTGTTCTCATGTTTGTCTGATGTCATCTCTTACCATGGTGATCAGCTGATCGCTCTGTGACGCTGCTCAGTGTCTCTGATCCAACAGCTTCACCTGGTGGCATGATGCCTTCAGGACCTTCAGGATCCACCTGAGACCATTCCTCACTTGTCACAGTGATAAATACAGATATACTGATGAGTTTAGAGAAAGATGAAGTCCTGCCCCTTCTGGTAGACCACTTGAGACCTTTACATGTAAGACTGAGTCCATGTAGTTGTCACCTCAGTCGCTACTCCTAATGTGTGTACTATGTGCTAATGCCAGGTACTATGTATGTATTAGGATGGGTAAATTGCAGATACCCAATTTTCCTACAGGGAAAATCAAGTAAATTTACCTTAACCTTTAAACATGAAACTAGATGAAGAGAAGAACCACCAAGACTTGAAATTGGTGATGTATATTTTAAAACTTGCACACTGTTGGCAAAGGTTTTAACTTTTACTTTTACTACTGTCTGTTTTAATTCAAGATATCTTTTCTGATACTGGGTAAAACTGAATGGCCTTAAGAACCTCCATCCACTGCAGACAGACATAACAGTCCTGAACCAAGTCCCATGTGGTCTTTGGGAGGGGGCTGGTCTCTTTACAACAGACCTGTTTGTCTTTAGCTGAGGCTGACACGAAGCTGATGGTCAGACTGACTTCGCAGCAGTCCTCCTGGATGACGGCAGAAACCAGCTGACAGAAAGTGAAGAAGAGAAAACACAGTTTCAGGTTTTCATGTCGACAGTTCGTATGTTACAACTTAACTGACTACAGGTGAGGAGGTCATGTGACTAGTGTACCCTGCCCAGACGAGGTTCTCCCAGCAGCGCCCTGAAGGGGGCGTTGTTCTGGGCATAGCTCCTCAGGTGAGCACACACGTGGTCCAGCTGCTTCCTCCAGTAACCTGAGGGAAGACAAAGGTCAAAGCTTAAAAATCCCAGACATCACTAAACACACCACGTTACCAGCATTACCTCTTCCAGGGCTGATGGCGGTCAGTGGTGGTTGGCGGCCTCTGTTCGATTGCTGCCTACTAAGTTGTAGCGCCCTCTGCTGGTCCTTTGCCTGGAGCTCAGTGGCTGATGGATAATAGAGTCCCACAGTCTGTGTCTGCTGCTCCACGGTAGGAGGTACTAACATCACACTGTGAGAGGCGTCAGAGATGTGCGCAGCCTTCCAGCTGACACCATGTGACTTCAGTCTTGAACCCTGGACAAATAGTGACAAATCAGGTTGTTTGTGTTGCATGAAGTGTGAGTGCGGTGTGACGTCAGCAGAAAACTAACCTGGTTGGCAGTTCCCTCTGCAGAATGTATGACATCACTATGATATGAGGGCGAAGCTTCCAAAAAGATGCCGCAGGTTGTACAGTAGGAGGCATATGGGTGTCCAGTTGCTCCACAACGCCAACATTTCACACACCGTACTGCATGACCAGGCTACAAACATACGCATTATTCAACTTCCAAAATGCTTAGGACTGCCCACAATGAAACAAAAACAAACATGTAAACAATTAGAAACAATAAGACATAATCAACAGCAAAGATAATGAAAAAAGAAAAAAACAAAACCCCAAAGGTGTTCAGTGACACCTAGTAAAGTTGCAGATTTCCTCATTAGAGCCAGTGTTTGGTCTGTTTATCTGATTAGTGACTTGTGTTGACGTGTCTTTATGTATGTTGATGTATGTTGGCGTGTATTGATGTGTGTTGGCGAAATGTGCTGGCATGAGTTGGTGTGCGTTAGCGTGTTATGTACATATGGTGTACATGTTGATGATGCTGATGTTTTTCAGGTGAGTCCAGGTATTGCTTCACCTTCGAGCCGCACCAGTCACAGTATCTGGCATCGCCGTGGTTCTGACGTGTACATCTGGAACATGACAGTGTCCTGCCATGTGCTGAAGGGGCAGAGGAGACACTGTTCCCCATCATTGACTGTAAACATACAACACAGTCTTAGACTTTGACATGGACTCATTACATTGTGGTGATCATCCACAGAAGGCATCCTCACCGTCTGCAGGCGACGCTCACACGTCAAACAGCTGGAGACATGAGCTGGATTCACATGACCACAGGAAACACAGGTCACATGGTCCTACATCCATCAATACATGGAAATCAACACACACCAGACTTAATTCTACAAAGAAGAAATCACAGGATTCTTTCCATGTTCTGCTGAGGATGATTCTGCATCTTCTAAGAGCAAACTGATGTTCACCACTTGAACGCAGGAGATACATTTCACACTCAACTAGACTTTACACTTTACTGTTTTCACCTCTAACTGACAGACCTTGCCAACATTTTTTCGCAGTGGGAGTGGATGGCATCACCACATGTGTCTGTATTAATGCATGTTCAGATGTGTGCTACCTGCAGGTGGAGGCTGCTCTGTGGTCGTAACTGTTGACTGACGGAGGCATCGCAGATCAAACATCTCTGAGTGTTGACAGGAACCTCTGAGTTACAGAACACGCAACACAGTGTCTGCAGCACACAGTGAACAAACACAAACCCTCAAACGCTCGACCTCAATTCACTGAACACTTCATGTCAAATGCAGTACCTGTCCTCCATCAGCAGGGGGCAGCCTCTGCTCAGGTAATGCAGGAACCACAGCGCCACACTGTGGACAGAACCGAGCAAACGGGTCTGAGGGACGGAACGCCAGACACTGAGCACACCTAAGGAGACAGATTGGTTTTTTGTTTTTTTTTTGTTTTTTTTTTACAAATCTGGTATTGGTTTGTGTAAACCTGGTTTACATCCTAAGCTGTTTAGAATTAGTCTTAGATCAGATTCATCTTTAACCCAGGCTTAATTATAAAGACTGTTACCGAAGGAAGTCAGTCTGTCGTTGGATCCGGGTGGACTCTGAGACACTCAGCTGCTTCAGGGTGCTCTGACCAATAGGAAATAGGACACACATCTAAATAAAAGCACTCTTAGATGAGTCATGCATCAGGTTTATGTTTTACCTGCAAGGCCTCGGTCCGATGTCCCAGACGACCATCCAGAAATCGAGGACCTGACAGAGCAGAAGGACTTCCCATTGTTCCCTGCTCTGAGACACACAACAGGACACAGGCTCAAACAGATTGACCAATCACAGATTTAAGTAAGAATAAAATGGTGATGGCTTATTTTTCTAGTAGCTAAAAAAGTAAACTTTGTTGTTAATTTTGTATGAAGAGTCTGTTCTCTAGTGATTCATGATTTTGGTGTTTGGTTTCTCTACTGAGTCATGACTGTTAGTGATGGGTGATGCATTAATTAATCATTCCAAAGAATCAATTAATTTAAAGCCCAACTATTATTCCTTTTTTACCCAGTTTAAAATAGTTCTTTAGTATCTACAGTTACTATGTGCAACTGAGTATGTTCCAAACACCTCAAGGATTTAGAATAGATGCACCTAACTTACTCTGTTTACGGAGCTCTTTCCACAACGTGTCATTTTTGGACCCCAGAACATGAATATTCATGAATCAATGATTGACATCCTGGCCAGCCAATCACGTGATTAGTTTGATGTTTCTAGAGCAACTTGCCAGGTTTGCCATCAACACGACTACTGCCGGAAGGCACACTTCGAAACGACCATGTTAGCTGCATTAACAAACTAGTGTACTAAAAATCACAGGCACTTGAAAGGTGCTGACACGATAGCAAATAGAATCATGTAATAACACCATCATACTGAGTGAATCAAAATATGTATTCCTCCCTCCAAGTGTTGGCAAATTTTAATGTAATTCAAAACATGGACAGAACCTGGCTAACTCCAGACACAGCTTTAGCTGTAGTGTTAAACCACAATCAAAAATCATTAGCTGCTATTATTAAAAGAAAATAAAGTCGGATCAGAGAGCAGGACAACAGCATAGAGAAACCGTGACCATAAAATGTGTAACCACATCACTGCTGACAAATATCACTGTCTAAATATTATTTTAATAAGTATGCATCTCCACTGAGTTGGTTGAGAAGTTGATGATAGCATCAGTTGATTACATTCGACCGCTTTTAGCTCGCATCAGAGTTTTTGAAGCGGTGCATTTTCGTCTTCAAATGTATAGTACTGGTTTGTACATCAATCTATCAAAGAAAGCAAACATACATTTGACATTCGGTTTTTGTCGGATGGTGGGTACAGCTCCAGCCACAAGCCTCAGTTTTTTGGCAAAGCCTGCAATGAAGTGACCTAAGTTTGTCAAACAATCGCTGGAGAAGTGGTTGGCACAAATAGGATTTTTTTCCAACTCGTTCCGGAACATTGCCATCATAAATAAAATCAATCCACCTCCACGTAGAGGCTCTACCACAGGAGTTCGGTGTAGAGTTAAATGTTCCTCTGTGCATCCAATGATGGAACAGCTCACCCACGAACTCGACTTCATCTTGTAATAGTAGCCACTGTAACTGGACTGGCATCCTATAGAATGTACACGCTTTGGGGTGGTGGTGGTTTGGGGGGAAAGGGAGGGGGTATTGATAGGAGGAGGGAACTGAGTGTTTGACAGGGTTTGGGGTGGGAGCAAAAGGGTCATTGATGTAGATAACCGGCAAGAATTGCAACAGCTCGTTTTAATGCATGTTTATGGTCAGAGGGATCAAACAACAAATTCACCCAACCATATTTTTTTTTTGCCTTCTAAAACGTTCTCCTTGATCAACAATCCAATTTTTGAGGTTACATAGAGTGAAAAAAGTATAATAGTTGGGATTCAAGTGAACAAGTAAATCAATTCGCGAATGCAACTGAATTGATTCAGTAGTACTTTTCTGATATTATTATCTATTCATCACATAAACTATGGTCTCACCATAGTTTATGTGATGCCTTGATGAGGCCATGGAGGAAGACTATCATGGAGGAAGACTACCGATTGGCTCCCAAGAGATTCTGGCAAACCATCCGGCGCCTCGGGGGGGATGGTGGCAACTCGCCAACACTGTCCACAGTGGGGACAGGGAGCTGTTGATGTCAACTGAGGATATAGTCGGGCGGTGGAAAGAATACTTTGAGGAGCTCCTCAATCCCACCAACACACATTTTGGGGAGGAAACAGAGCTGAGAGGCCAGGAGATGGATGGACCAATCTCCGGGGCAGAAGTTGCCGAGGTAGTGAAGCTACTCCATGGCGGTGGAGCCTCAGGGGTTGATGAAATCCGCCCTGGGTATCTCAAGGCTCTGGATGTTGTAGGGCTGTCTTGGCTGACACACCTCTGCAGCATTGTGTGGACATTGGGGGCGGTACCTGTGGAGTAGCAGACCGGGGTGGTGGTCCCCATCTTTAAGAAGGGGGACTAGAGGATGTGCTCCAACTACAGGGGGATCACACTCCTCAGCCTCCCCGGAAAGGGTACTGGAAAGGAGGGTATGGTCAGTGGTTGAACCTCAGATCAAGGAGGAGCAATGTGGTTTCGTCCCAGACGTGGAACCGTGGACCAGCTCTATACCCTTGCTAGGGTACTGGAAGGGGCATGGGAGTTTGCCCATCCAGTCCGCATGTGTCTTATGGATTTGGAGAAGGCTTACGACCGTGTCCCCAGGGGCATCCTGTGGGAGGTGCTCCAGGAGTACGGGGTGGATGGGCCCCTTGCTGGTGGCCATTCAGTCCCTGTACTGAAGGAGTGCGAGCCTGGTCCGCATAGCTGGTAATAAGTTGGACCTCTTCCCAGTGAGGGTTGGTCTCCGCCAGGGCTGCACTTTATCACTGGTTCTGTTCATAACTTTTATGGACAGAATTTCTAGGTGCAGCCGGGTGGGGGAGGGGGTCAAGTTCGGTTGTGGGAGGATCTCGTCTCTGCTTTTTGCGGATGATGTGGTCCTCTTAGCTTCATTGAGCAGCAACCTCCAGCTCTCACTGGGACGGTTCACAAGCGAGTGTGAAGCGGCTGGGATGAGGATCAGCATCTCCAAGTCTGAGGCCATGGTCCTCAGCCGGAAAAGGGTAGAGTGCCCACTCCAGGTCTGGGGTAAGTCCTGCCTCAGGTGGAGGAGTTCAAGTATCTCGGGATCTTATTCACGAGTGAGGGAAGGATGGAGCGGGAGGTCGACAGACGGATTGGGGCGGCATCAGCAGTAATGCAGACGCTAAACCAGTCTGTTGCGGTGAAGAGGGAGCTAAACCGAAAGGCATAGCTCTCGATTTACCAGTCAATCTACGTTCTGACCCTCACCTATGGTCATGAGCTTTGGGTAATGACCAAAAGAATGAGGTTGCAGGTACAAGTGGCTGAAATGAGTTTCCTTCGCAGGGTGGCCGGGCTCAGCCTTACAGATAAGGTGATGAGCTTGGACATCCGGGAGGGACTTGGAGTAGAGCTGCTGCTCCTCCATGTCGAGAGGAGCCAGTTGAGGTGGCTTGGGCGTCTAGTGAGGATGCCTCCTGGACGCCTTCCTGGGGAGGTGTTTCGGGCATGTCCGTCCAGTAGGAGACCTCGGGGCCGACCCAGGACACGCTGGAGGGGTTATATCTCTTTGCTGGCCTGGGAACACCTTGGGATCCCCTGGGAGGAGCTGGTGGAAGTGGCTGGGGAGAGGGAAGTCTGGGCTTCACTGCTGAGGCTGCTGCCCCCGTGACCTGGACCAGGATAAGCGGATGAAGACGAGTACACACATAACTAGTTGGAATCACTCATTAAGTCGGAGGTGGAAGTACTGTCATGCACCATGGCAAGATCTCTGAATGTACTGCTAGACTACTTGCCAGCGACGGACAGACCAAGTTGAGGTAGTGAACCGCTGAATGAAATGGCAGGCGAGTAGGGCCAAACACGGCAGAGTAGAGCCAAGTAGGCTGACAACTAGGAGGTGGAAGTGCTGTGTGACTACTTGCCTGCAATGAACGGATCAAGCCGAGGTAGTGAAGTGCTGAATGAAAGGGCAGCCCAGTACGGCCGAGTACGGCTGAATAGACTTGCTGAATCGGTCATGAATCGATGACTCGCTGAATTGTTCATGAATTGATGAGTTGCTGAGTCTATTGAACCACTGAACAAGACTAGATACCCCTACCAGAAGAGGATGGATGGATGGATGGATGGATGGATGGATGGAGTAAAATGCATGCTAAATACAATTAACTATTGTCAAAGTAGTACTGCGTTGATATACTAGTGGAAAATCTTTATTAAATTTTGTAATTTTCTAATCACATTATTCATAGATCACCATAAAAGAGATATTGAGGGTCAGACCTATTGCCATTTCTGCCTGCCAAGTGGTGTAGTGGTTTAGACATAGGCTTGGCAATTTTCTGTCACTTTTTTTTTTTTTTTTTTTTGATTGGTGAATTAAAGGAATTGATTCTGAAATGATTTGCAACAGATGAACGAACCGAAAGAATCGAGTTATTAAAAAGAATCAAGCTTCCCATCACAAATGTCTGTGTAGTGACTGCCCTCTGCTGGTTAAAACCTAGCTACTATCACGTGACATCATTTCATCATCTTACTTTTCAAGCGTGAATCATAAAGTTTCTTTTCTGTTCATTGTTTTATTGTCTGAATGTCAGTGAACATATCAATAAATAATATGTTAGATCCAGGTGGACACTGATTTTTAACCAGACTGTGAATAAATTCAGTCCATTTATTGTTTTGTAAAACTGATATGACTTTAACTCACATGGTCAAAGTAAGATGTTGAAACTATTCAACCCATTAATCATTTTGAACCAAACACAGATTGATGAAGTTGACTGATCATGAGCAGATGGTGATGAAATGACGAGTTTGGGATGAATCCACTATTGTTGATTTGAGCAGAGGATTCACCGCTGTTCAGTTTGAGGAAGAGATGAAACGGACCTGGACGTTTCAGACCAGCGGCAGTAGAACCTCCAGTAGAACCAGACAGATGCTGGAACATGGAAAATACACTGATTAGTGCAGGACTTCAACAGACAGGGTGCGTTAGAGAGAACAGGCTTGACCTGATAATGTGACTGAAGGTCTGCATACTAAATATTCTTATCTTAAAAATGTTCACAGCAGAAGAAATAGGTAATTATCAGATCATCATTATAATTTTCTCAGTTTAAACATTTAATAACTACATTTTCTATATTCTGTTGAGTAAAATATGAGTCCATGAGATTCGTACATTCTTGGTTTGCTTTCATTTTACATTGTCCTAGCTTTTTTTTTTTGGAGTTGGGTTGTATTTATTGTCTGTGCTGATCTCTTGGTCAGGTCAGTCTTAGCAAAGAGATTTCTATCTCAATGTGGATTTCACATGGTTCAGATCAACCAGACCCAGATGAGATAATCTATCACCTGCTGATTGGGTTCATCAATTGACCTCTGGGTCTTTAAATCCATGACAGAGAAGACCTTGGTCACCGTGGAGCTCGCTCTTCCATCGCTAAAGACAGGGACAAACAGACAGACAGACAGCTAAGGTCAAGTCCATTCACTGACTGTGATAGATGTGTATGAAGAGATGATCACATTTAAACCAATAATCCCAGGAAATCTGTGAACATTATGAACACATTTCAAACCCTGGCTCCACCTCCTCTGTGTCCAGGTGAGCTCACCTGCTCATGGCCACCGCCCTGACAGACACGCGTCCTGGCGGCAGAAGGATGGGCTTGCTGTACTTCCCTCTGCTCGCAGACAAACGCTGTGTCACCGCCGGCTTCGACCCATCCAGAGTGAAGTAGATGGTGACGTCAGGAGTCTCTGCACCAGAGATGGGGGACTCGAGTTGAGTGACTTGATGCCAGATTTAGGACTTGGGACTTGCTTGATTAGCACTGATAAAAGACTTGACCTGACTTTGACTTGCTGCTCATGACTTGAGACTTGACTTAGACTTGTATTAGCTTCCCATAGTGACTCAACAAGTCATTGCTGTCTTGGTTGATATGTGAGTTATCAAAAATATATAGTTTTTTTCAGTTGGATGTTTCCTGTTCCATGTGGACAAACCTGACAACCTGTGATCTTATCACTTTGAATGGGAGAATGCAGGTGTGTTCTGTCGAGCCACCCTACCTGTCGATTTGAGCTACCTAGCGTACCATAACTAACCTAACTAATCCTGGCGTGAAGCGAAAATGAAACTTAACATGCTTTCAATATCTGACTCCCGGCTTCTATGCCTCTATTATACCGTGGACCTTGCACAAAATTTTCACAACTTCTAACCTGTATCCACTGGACCCCCTCCACTGCTCTATGCTGGGACACAAGAATTCGTCACGTTTACTCCCACCCCCCCTTTACAGCCCCCAGCGTATAGCACACCAAATGCCATAAGAACTGGTGTGACATACAACACCATTTCATGAGATTAGTTTGTTCCATCTCCACAAGTCAAAAGTGCCAAGAGCTTACTGTTGGTGCTACAAACCACATCAAGTTTGAATCATGCGGCCAGATGTGGTACTACCCTCCACTTTAAGAGTCACTCCTGCTGGTGAACAAATCCTCTACCTTGCCAGAGAACATAAATGTCCTGTTTGTAGAGGTAACACTGGTATTGGTATTGTTGACTGGACTGAAGAAGTGCATGCCAGTATGCGGGCCCGATACCTTTCTCCTCCTTTGATTATACCATCCGCTATAAGGCAGGGATAATGTTAATGCTGATACTCTCTCTAGAAGGCATCCAAGTGCACACCAGGGGGCCCCAGAGTTGCTGTTGCCCGGGACATCCATCCCCAAGGTCCTGCAACAGCCCAGCTGTCCAGATGCACACAGCCAGGTAATCCAAGTAGCCATCTCAGCCCTCCCATCTTACCCCGTTAATGAGTTGGCAGCCCTTCAGGAAGCAGATCCAGACATAGGAACATTTTTGACATATTGGAGAAATCAGACCCACCCAGACAGGGCAGAAGGGGCCACGCTATCCCCTCAGGTCTTAGAGTTGTGTCGCCAGTGGGACAGGATCATTCAGATGAACGGTCTGGTATGGTCTGGCACATCTAGCGCACAGATGGGGGGATGCTTACCAACTACTCCTAACTACCTGCATGAAACAAGAAGTTTTACAGCAGCTGCATCAGGGCCATGACCACCACGGGTTGGAGAGGACAACTAAACTTCTTCATCAGAGATGTTACTGGCCCCACATGCACAGAGACATTAAGGACTGGTGCCAGCAATGTGAGTGCTGTACACTTGCTAAGGTAAATCACCCACACACCAAAGTAACCATGGGCCACCTCCTGGTTGCAAAACCTAATCAAATACTGGCAATAGACTTTACCCTCCTCGAACCCTCTCAAGATGGCTGTGAAAATGTTTTGATAATGACAGATGTGTTCTCTAAGTTGACCCAGGCTGTGGCTACCCGGGACCAACGAGCCTCCACCGTGGCAGATGTCCTGGTGGCTGAGTGATTTGTTTGGAGTACCTGCACGACTACATTCCAACCAGGGGAGGAATTTTGAGAGTGCCTTGATACAACAGCTGTGCAACCTATATGGCATCCAGAAAACACATACCACACCATACCATCTCGAGGGTAAGGATCAGTGTGAGTGTTTTAATTGGACCCTCACGATCTGCTACATACCCTACCTATAGAGAAGAAGCAGCATTGGTCCAGGTACTTGCCACAGGTCACATTCTTATACAGCACCACCATTCAACAATCCACCAGTGAGTCCCCATACTTCCTCATCTGCCTGTTGACTTTCTCTTGGGGAGGGTCTCTGAGCCAGCCCGTGGAAGGGTGGAAGACTGGGTCCAAGAGCACCAGCAGCAGCTCCAGGTAGCCTATGATGGGGCCTGGGGGTGGCTGAAGCAGGCAGCAAACTATCGTAAGGAGCGACATGATGGTGGTGTTAACACAACTGACCTGACAGAACAATAGCTGGTGTATTTAAGAGACCACAACCAAAGAGGATGGTCAAAAATGCAAGACTTATGGAGCTCAATCATCCATGTGGTGGTGAAGGTCCCCAGAGTTTGGAGTTCCGTGGTATGGTGTTGCCTCATTGGACGATCCCCAGACAGTGAAGCACGTTCATCACTCTGTGATTAAACCTGTGCCCTCTAACCTCTGCCCTCAGGAGCCCCCTAGGACAGAACCAGATTTGCATTTGAGCACTGAGGGTGAGGACACAGATACCGGCATTTCTGTGTTGGTGCAGTCAGCCAGTGCGGGGCCACCTTCCCCCACCAAACACACCCCTCAGGTAAACCCTGTGAACTCTCACCACTCTCCCCAACTATCTCCTGTTACAGCCTCAGAGTGTGGACATGTGGCCCCAAGGAGGATGGCCTGGACAATAGCTGGTCACCATGCCAACTCCCATCACCTACCAGGAGCTGCACGGAGCAGGTTAAACAGGGCTGCTGCCTCTGGGGTCCCTGGTTTTAGTAGTAGGGTAGCAGTATATTTTTGGCCTTGGAGCTGACCTGTCACCCTTAGTCAGAGTAATGTCATAGCAAAATGTATATTGATGGGCCACCAATATAAAAACTGGGGGTAGATTGTGGCCAGATGTGGTGTTGTCTGTTTTGTATCATACAGCCCTGTGTATGGGTTAGCTCACTACTAGACTTCCTGTTTTGTTGGCGTGAGAATCCATTTCCAAATAAGGAAGATGCCACTGTGGTCATACCAGTGGCCACTAATTACACTTGCCCTAAGATACTGTTAAAAAGGCCGCTGTTGGAAGCATACAAGTATGCGCCCCGCTTGTGTAACCAACACACCTTCTTGGCATTGCATATTGGCCGTCATGAACGGATGATTCCCAATCTGAAGTATGTGTGCTGGTGAAATGAATGAGTAGATGCCCAGTGTCTCGTGTTAATGTTAACGGTTTGACCAGGTTGATGATCCCCCAGCCGCAGTGACCAGGGGAAGCAGGTGTTGGGAGCAATGCATTACCCCAACTGACAGATATATGAGACTCGGTATGTGTGTACTTAAGAATTCATGACAAGGTCCTATCCGGAGGAATGTGACTTGGTAACGTGGGTTTTCTTTGTTATAGGACCAGTTTGCTACTGTTTTGCTGCCAGGCTTGTTTTGCTTGAATATACTGGGGTAACCACATTCACCGTCTTACTTAGTTATGTGGCTGGTATAAAAGTGTCCAGACTGTGAAGCAAACCAACTGTTATTTATTTTTTTGTTGACTGGCTCTGTGTTCTCCCTCTTTCTCATTGTTGTACACTAGTGTTGAATGACGACTGTACTCCTAGGGGTGCGCATTTTGGTGTGGTTGCATGCAGGTATTATTCTACATTTAAAGGTTCTCTGGCTTGTTGTGGGTGTGTCCCAAAATATAGCTAGCATATTGGGATTTACAGTCTGTCTGTATACTAGTTTTATTTAATAGCTTGTAGCACTGAGCCAGCTTCAGTCAGGGTTTTGGGCCCTTTTTTTAATCCATGTTTTAAGGGATTTGTATTAACTGTCATATTAAGCAGTGGGTCCTTGCATTTCCTCTTTTTTTAACTGAGAAGAAATGGACTTTGTTTTTGTTTTTTTAATATAAACATTTAATAATTGAAATAAATGTATGTCTTGCGATATCAATACATTTTGTAATACTGACTTGGAAATCATATCTCTGTTCCAAATCTTTGCACTGATCTGTAATGGTAGTTATTAAGAGGGGACCCGGGTTTAGGCAAAAGTTAAAGCCTCCCCACTGCTCGGTCCACACATGCACACACAAACTCATTCACAAATACCAACAAATATTGACAACAGCACTCTGTTTCTATTTCTCTCTCTGACACACATGCACACACTCCACTGTAAACACATTCGGTCTCTGTCTCACATGCATACATGCTTAATCATGACACAAACACTAAGTTACATTTAAGGTTTGTTCTTAGAAAAGAGTCAGGCCACTTTGAAGGAGTTATGGACAAAAGAAGTCATACTTGTTCTAGTTCATTCTTTGATGCAGTGTTTTTCATTACATATTGAAATATTTGCTGCAATTAAAAGTCCAGAAATTTAAGACACACGTCTTTCCAGCTTATAATATTTCTATGACTTGCTTGACCTAAGCTATGACTTGACTTGACTTGGGACTTGCTTTGGACTCAAAGGTTATGATTTGAGACTTGCACACATGTGACTCACTCTCATCTCTGCTCTGCACCAACAACCACCAGTCACACACCTGTCACAGCTCCACCAATCAGAGAGCAGAACACAGACTCACCTGACTGAATGGACACAGGCGTGTTGGTGTCAATGTGGTTCTTGGCTCTGTTCATCTGCAGGTGCATGATGGGAATGATGAGCGGAGCGGCCACAGATCCTGCTGTCATGGTAACAAACTGACAAACACACTTGTAATCACCAAATACATCTGTAAATAACAAACATATTTAAACAAATACATCTGTAACCTCCAAATACATTGTATAAGGATAATAATGGACTGGATTTCTACAGCGCTTTTCAAGGCACTCAAGGCTTTATATTTTTGATCCATTGTTCATTCACTCTCACTTTCACACGCTTTTTGAGGTAAGCTCCACATGTATCCACAGCTGCCCTGGGGTGGGCTAATGGAAGCCTGCATGGCTGCCAAATGACCCCTCCGACCACCACCAGATATTCATACACATTCATACACCTGAAGGGTATTCCAGAAAGTGGGTTGTGTGAAAACTCCGAATAGGCCTATGTTAACCCTGAGATGAGGGGAAACTCTGGGTTTTCTGTTCCAGAGAGAGAGGTAAGTCAAACCCTTAGTCTGTCACCATGGTAGCTTACTCCATGAACATGAGCTGCTCGCGGCCAGGTTTTCTATATAACGCCCCATATGCACATGTAGGCTAGCCTATGTAAACAACAAACACATCTGTAAATGATACAATAGAAATGCAATACAAAGGATAAATATGTCTGTGAACAATATTATATGTAGGCTATATTGAGATTTAAGCACTTGTTCAGTCTTTTATGGTTGGGACAAATCAAACAATAATTTATTGACTGATACTACTGAAGACGTAAAATCTTGTTCCATCCTAGTGTGGATGTAAGCAATGTGTAACTTTGAAATAGCCTACTAAAAAGTAGGAATAAGTAGTACAAAGTACAGATCAGAGTAATAAATACTGTATCAGTGCGTTTACCTCTCGAAGCTTCCGCCGATTTAGTTAAAAGGTCGGAGGTTGTTGATGAAATCTGCGTGTGCTTCAGCTGTTTACAAAGCTGTCTCCATAGCAACGAGGCCAGCTCAGCGCATGCGTCGGGGCCCGACCGTGTGTGTGTGTGTGTGTGTGTGTGTGTGTGTGTGTGTGTGTGTGTGTGTGTGTGTGTGTGTGTGTGGGTGTGTGT
>JAPQRP010000001.1:34501057-34520975 GCA_037367295.1 Apogon hyalosoma
ATACACACACACATAACTGTGACTTCTCCTGATAATCAGTGTTGTCGACTGATAGGAACATCTTAACCAAGGCTCTGCTTGACGTCAGTCACATGTTTCCTTTCCGTGTCTGATTGGTCAGTGAGAGGCTGCTGCTTTCAGAATCTGATGGATATGTTTCCATCCCTCAGCAGGGGATTCTGGGAAGTCAGATCCATTAAGAGTGTGGCGGTCCCATCGGAGCCGCTCTGATGTCTGAAATCTGTAATGACTCTATAACCTCCTCCATTAGCTCCGGTCACATGACCTCCAGCCAATAGGAGCTGAGTGTTACAGAGACACAGGGAGCAGCTCGAGCACTTAAACACATCATCTGCCTCACCAATCAGAGCTTACTGATGGCAGACCGTAAACACATCATCCCCCTCAGCTAGTCCCACCCCTCATCCACCATTTATTTTACAGGTGATGCTGAGGCCTCTTGTAACAAAGATCTCTGGGATTTGCAGTCCCACAAAACACCTCCCTAATGTCCTGCTGAAATAATTTATTTACACCAGGTTAACGGCACCATCTGGTGGATTTTTCTACTCACCACAGTCCTCCTCTGACTGTGTTTGTGTTGAGGTACAAACTAGTTTTTAATCCAATGGCCCAAGAGGTCCAATGGACTATTGGTATCAGTTGGCGTCCGTCTGTCATCCGTAAACAAATTTTCAAGAATCCTGTTCTCCGAAACTGTCAGTCAGAGTGACTTTATTTGTTGTGTATTTGTTGTTGTCTTTATTTCACACTGTGTTGATGAGACCTTTCATCATTGCTTTGCGTTTCCTCCCCAGGGCTCGGCCTGAAGACGCCGATGTGGACGTGGCTCTGCTGACCTCGAGGCGTGTGTCAGAGGTGAAAGATCATGATGACGACGGTGGCTGCCGAGTACGACCACATGGAGCTGCAGCAGCAGTACAGCAGCAGCAACGACACAGTCAACAACCGCTGGGATGACGACTGGGACAATGAGAACAGCTCAGCCCGGCTCTTTGAACGCTCTCGCATCAAGGCACTTGCAGGTAGATTACAGTCCACCTTAAACTAGTGCATCTTAAACCCAGCCTTAAACCAGTCTGCCTTAAGTCTGTCCAGCCTAAACCGGTCCACCTTAAGTCACTCTGCCTTAATCCTGTGATGGATCAAATGATGCTGTGGCAGTTTGGGGTCGTAAACACTGTCAGTTGGTTCAAAGATGGCTGCCTCCTGCTGTTGACACAAATCCACTCCAGGGTTCAGTCCAAACTGGCTTCTGAGGTTTAACAACCAGGTCATGTGACTCATATAAACATTTGCAGTTCATGGAGGGAGCAGCAGGGGGCAACAGTGTCATTCGCTCTATAAAACCAGTCACTAAAGAGTTAAAAGTATGAAACATGAAACATTATTTATTCTTTAATTGCTCAGATTTTCACAGATCAGAAACTTTTATGTCTGAGTCGATCTCCATCATGGCTTCAGGATCAGATCAAACAAATGTGTTTAAATGTGCAGCTGAGACACATGGGTAATGTAGTATTACAGACCAGACCTGTTGGCATATTGATTATTGATCCATCGGCTACAGGACATGTTTGTCTTCAGGATGTTTGTTTCCCGTTTCCTCAGCGTTGTCTCAGGAATGTGAATGAACAATGAAAGGAAGCCACCCCCCTCCCCACCCATACCCCAATGACATCATTCTTACACTGTCCCCTCATTGGCTGGGAACTGAACCCCTCCCCCACACATCCAGAATGCACTGTAAAACTCTGACATCAGTGGGACAGAGGTGGCAACACAGACACATGGAATCTGACATCTGACAGAGAATCTACACTTTGTCCAGTCTGTGTTTGTGTTTACGTCTTATTGTTTCACTCAGTCCTGATGACGTAACGACACATGATGATGTAAAATAAAAACTGGATCTTTCACTTCAAACACAGCCAAATGAAAGTGTAAGAGAAGTAAAAATGACACATATTACTGTTAAAATAAGTCCTGATCTAGATCTAGATCCCAGCCCAGGTCAGTTTCCCTGTTGTGGCTGAGTCCTAACTTGTTCAGAGCTATGAGTTTGTGTTGGTTTAATTTTTAGCAGTGCACCATCAGGGGCATTTCCTGCTCTGTTTGTGGTGGGCGGGGCCTCTGTTCATGTGTGTTTGAATGAGGAGGGAAACGAGGCGAATCACAGCATTCACTCTGACCTCTGGACTATGAGACTGAACACAACTGCGTCTGAAACACTTCACCGTGGTCGTTGCTGAAGCTGCTGAGGTCAGAGGTTGTATTTAAACCGGGTTCACTGCTGTGACAGACAGGTTAGGGTCGTTTTCCATCCTCCGTCTGATTGGACAGGACATTGTCGTGGTTAAACTGTGCGATGACTTGTCCATCTTCGCTCTGATATCTGCTCTGGTCGTACTCTGAATCGCCTGGCGATGGAGGAGTGGGCGTTGCCCGACCCGTCGCAGCAGGTCAGCTACAACCAGCTAGAGGGGCGCTTCAAACAGCTGCAAGGTAAGAGCAGAAGAAGAAGGTCAAAGGTCAGCGCAAAGGCATCAGGTCAACCCAGGCCAAATCAGTTGATATCAGTAATATCCTCTGAGTTTACAAGCTGATTTATGGAAAAAGGTAAAAATGACTCAGTGACATAATAATGAAATAAAAAAAGAAACAAAATGAAAAAAAAAAAGAAAAAAAGAGTTGCAAAATGAAAAAGGCTGGAAAAAATAAATGAAATCGAAGTAAAGATGTGAAAAGATGGAGACACTTCTGTCATCTCTTATTTTGATTTAATTCAGGCTCAGGTTTGTGCTCTATAACGGTATGTGACTCTTTAGTGCCCCCTAACACTTACTGCTCAAGCACTTTTCACTTTCTTAACATGAAATACACACATCAAACCCATTATTGTCTTTGACTGTTGCTGCATTTTTTAATCCACATTTCATTTTTAAACCAGATTTTTCTGAGATTTGTAGAAAAATGTAGCAAAGCACATTGTCTATAATAAGAAGTAAACATGGTGGTGTCGTTCAGTTTGCTCTGTGTCAGATTAATTAGAGCCCTCATCTCAGGGTGCTTGTGCAGGTCTTGAAAGTCTTAAAAGTATGAAATTTTGAAATGCTGTTTTTCAGACCTTGAAAAGTCTGGAATTTTGTGTGAAAGTCAATAAAGTATGGAAAAAAGTTTCTCTAGTCACAAAATTTTAGCGTATGCCCAAAGGCACATAACATTGTACGATAAGAAATACATGAGGAAAGTATATTAAAAAAATGTATATGATTTCACTAACCAGTCGGTACTGTTTTATGTAACGCTGTTTTCCAGGCCTTGAAAAGTCTGGAAATTTGGGTGAAAGTTTTGATAAAGTATGGAAAAGAAGTTTTTTTCTTAGTAATTTTAGAGTATGTTCAATGGCACATAATCTTGTAAGATAAGAAATGCATGAAGAAAGCATATAAAAAACTGGATAAAATTTCACTAACATGTCGGTACTGGAATGATTCTTGTGACAGATGTTTGTGTGATATCCATGCAGTTTTGTGATTTTCATATGTTTTGAAAATGTTTCTGTCAGTAAAATATAATTTACTGCAAATTATGCATTCAGTCATTCATACATTTATTTACATGAACTTTTCTACTACACACAACAGGTACAATCTCAACCAAAAAATATATACACAAGTATAAAAGTACATAAAGTCAAGGTCTTGGGGGGGAAAAAAAATGGCAGTTTTGAAAAAGTCTGGAATTTTTAGTTGGATAAAGAACAAGCACCCTGTTGTCTGTTCAAACCTGGTCATCACATCAGAGCCTGAGTCTGAGGCTTCGTTTCCTGCCATGTCCTCGCCCTCTAACTCAGGATGTCCAATCAGTGGACAGGAAGCCACCGGTGACCTTTGAACCTGGCAGCGGCAGACGGCTGGCCCAGCTGACCTTTGACCCTTCGGCTCCTTAGCAGTGGTTAACGTTTAAGAGGCGACGCCCTAAAACAAACAGTGAAGACAGTTTATTATCCAATATCAAACAGAGCAGATGATTCAGTGAACAACGAAACATACGACGCGTGATTGGAGAAAAACATCATTTGTTCAGTTGATTATACAGAAACTGACCCACGTTCAGTATTTAATGCAACACGTTTAGTTTTGATTATAATGCACATTCACCACAGCATCATATCAGTGAGCGCTTTCAGTACCACCGTTCATTTCCATCCATAACTTCATCAGTTTCCATCCAGATGTTGTTTTGATGATGTAGAGTCAACACTGGAAAATCTCCTCTGTCACATCCATACGTAGTCCATGTGGTTCAGGTCTGGACTCTGTGGTGCCCAATCCATGTGTCAATGATGCCTCTTTGACAATCTAATCCTGATAAATCCTGGTGTTTTCATCTGTGAATAGGAAGGAAAACTCCACTGATGTTCATTCAGTTTATTTAGGTTCAACAGAACTCATTTGATGGACACAGAATGTAGAACCTAGACCTGAACAACTGACAAACCCACATCAAAACACTGTAGGTACTAGGCATACTGGGTAATGACTTCAGTCTTCTCTTCTGACCCTGATGGCCCATCACTGTGGAACAGGTTCAATCTGGACTTGTTAGACCATATTATTTTTGTCTGTGGAATCTCAGTCCAATTGTTATGAACAAACTGATGGTGAAGGAATGAGAAGGAATGTTTTGTGTATTTAACCTTTTCCTTCTACCTAATTAGTGTACATTTTCTCCTAATTATCAAGTTCCAAAGCTTATAATTGAAGAACCACAAGGACAAAATTAATCAATGACACCTCATTTAAAGGTAATAACCTCTAGTTTCAGAACATTTACTTTTTTAGTTTGTGGATAACATACAACCTGAACCACGAATACTAGTCCCATTAGCTTCCATCTCTATCCAGTTGATTGTGTTTCAAATATAGTAGTTAATCAGTTACAGGTATTTAATCAACTTTAGCTCTTAAACACCTTAACTACACTTAAGTGTTGTTGTTGTAGATATTTTTTGTGGACCTCAGGTCTAAAACTTTGTCCTGATAGAAGCAGATCATTGGATGAGAAAGGTCACATGTCAGAATCTATCAGGCAGTGGAATTAATACCTGACAACTAAAAAACAGGAAAAATGCCAACATTCTATCATGTTCTTCATCACAGACGTAACGTCATGGATTCATTGTTTCTGATGAAAATGTGACTGATCCATTGTCTTCCTGTTTTCATCCATCAGCTGTCAGGAAGGAGGTGAAGGGTTTAAAAATGAAATTGCTTCAGTTGGGCTCTGGCTGCTGATTGGCTGTTTGTCGACTGAATGTGGTTGGATTTGTGTTTTATTCCTGGTGGTGACCGTTGTTTCCTTGTTCAGATGAACGTGAGGCGGTTCAGAAGAAGACATTCACCAAGTGGGTCAACTCCCACCTATCAAGAGTCTCCTGCAGGATCACAGACCTGTACATGGACTTGAGGGATGGACGCATGCTCATCAAGCTGCTGGAGGTTCTGTCCGGAGAGAGACTGGTCAGTACCGGGTCCTGGGGTGGGGGGACATCCACAGTATAATCACACAAGTAGGAAGTATTTCTACATGTTAAAAGTGAAAGTGAAAGTAACAGTAAAATGAATGAATTTCAGGAGATTTGGAAGCTGATATTTTATCTATGTTCCCTCTTGATTTTCCACTCATTGGACTAAAACACTGCATTTGCTTAGTTTTACATCATATCATTACATATTGTTATCATCCTTCGAAACTGACTTATTAGGTTCTAAAGTGAAAATAAAAATGTCCAAAAAGTCCACTTCATGGTTATATGTCTGTAACGTGTTAGTGGATTTGATGAGACATTTTATATCCGAGGAACCAGGCTCTGACAGGCACTGACAGCTGCCTCCGGTTTCCATGGAGATGGATAAAGTGTGTACTCCTAGACCTGTGGACATTAGCATCCATTAGCCATCCTGTTAATGTTAACTCCACTTCCACTGGTTGTGGAATGTTCTGTCAGTATTAAAACCTTAATGTTTGTAGATGGTTTTATTCGATCCATCCTTGCTGTGAACAGTTAATGTGCATTTAATGGAGAACCTAAGACATAAAAACACCAACGCAGAATGAAACTGGCAGATCATCAAATGAAACAGAGAAGATCTGTTATGAACACTATTTTGTGCTGGTTTTATTTTCATTCACACCAGCTGAAGGGCAGGATGTGGTTGGTTACAAAGGTTGGACAGGTTTCTGCTGACTTTGATTAGATCCAATGACGATGATCAGACATAATCAGCTGATCACGTCTGATCTGTCCTGTCTTGTTTATTCAGTAGAAGGCGCTGAATTCAGACAAAGACACGTGACAAAGACATGTTACTGTGGATATACAGAAAATAAAAGACAGGAATCCAGTGTGATACCTGGTCCAGGTGTGTCCTCCTTCCTGTTTTCATCTGTAAACACATTAATGTCTGGTTGAGATGTGAGTCTGGGTCTTCCTGAAATCCAAGGACACTTCACTGTTCTGTCTGACTTCCTGTGCTGCGTTCAGGGGCCTGAAGGAATGTCGCTTTTATCCACATCCTGTGGAGGAAACACTGGCTCAGATCTGAAACCTGCAGTCTCTACTCATCATGTGATGTCCACCTTCACACAATGAACCTGAAATATTCAGAATTGAATCAAACTCTGACCTTTGACCCTGACACAGTATGAAAGGTTCTTTTTAATCAATGTTTATTTTCAGATAGAAATTGTATGTTCCATGAGTGCAGAGCAATATGGAGGTGTAAAAGAAAAAGAAAATAAGGACATAGGAAAAGAGCATGCTAGTGCTCGAATACCAGGCAGATGTTATGTAGGTCAGTGGTGGTAAAGCTACACTGTTGTGAAGATGAACGACGTAAACCACATGTTGGATACTTCCCCTTTTGTGTTCTTAGCATGTTCTTTAATCCAGGATATAAGCGTGAAAGTAAAAATAGGACTTCATTACCAAGGTTAGAACAGAAATATAATTAAATAAAAGCTAAAGCTGATAGATAAGTCAGTCCCACTCATCGTCCTGTCCAGTCCTCTCTGTCAATATGGATCCTAAATCAGGACCATTTGGTGCAAAAGTCAATTTATGGACATTGAGTTTAAAGATCTAAATGATGTGTCTGAATCTACTGACCTACATGTGCTCATTGTTAAGTTTACCTGTTGAATTAAACATCATCTGCCTCCATTTCTACTGACATTGAAGCTCTGATCGACCTCCTCCAGTTTGATGAAGGCGTCTGTGATGAAGGAGATGAACATTAATGATGACAGAACCACAGGCTGTAAAGGTCCACCTCACCCAAACTGAACGCAGGTTCTGCTGCATCAGTGTCACCTTTTACATCAACCAGTGTTAAAGTACAAAACATATAGCCATATTCGACAGCTGTGGTAGAACATGGGGATCATCTGCGTTTGTCCACAGTCAGGTTGGCCCAATTCGCCGCTGCAGTGCATTGTTGGATGTCGTGTCCTCTCCTTTGGTAAAGGATGGATCAGCTGCTGAAGGAGACACTAAAGGAAGCATTGAAGCTCCTTTCCTTTGCCTTAAGAGAACTCACACAGATGTTAACACTCACATGCTTGAGCTCATTTCACTCAGTTTGGAACAGAATGAAGTAAAACCAACTCATATTTTCATGTACAGTATTGGTCTGTAAATGCTGACTCCTAACCAGTCACAACCCTCCATCCATACCTTGTCTTTTTTTTGGTCTGTCAGCCGAAGCCAACCAAAGGCCGGATGCGGATCCATTGTCTGGAGAACGTGGACAAAGCTCTGCAGTTCCTCAAGGAGCAGCGAGTTCATCTGGAGAACATGGGGTCACATGACATTGTGGATGGAAACCACCGCCTCACGCTGGGCCTGATCTGGACCATCATCCTTCGCTTCCAGGTAAGAGGCATGTTCCGGTGAGAGGAACAGACAAGATGGTTTCATGTCAATGACGTAGAACCTGTTGAGGCAGAACTGAGTCAGTATTCCGCAAAAATCACAGATCTGCATTGAAATTGGAAGATGCCATTAAACTTTTCAAACCCCGCCCTCTTCATACGTTATTGCATAACCCTTGTTCAGACTTTAACCTGGTCTCCAGACTCAAGACTATCTTGTTGTGGATCTAGTCCAGTATTTATCAAATTACACTTTAACTCTGATGCTTTTCAGTATCGGTTTCTGATTTTGTAATAGTTGTGTATTGGATGAACTCTGGGTGGGACCTTTCTGTGTGGAGTTTGCATGTTCTCCCTGTGTCTGTATGGGTTCTCTCCGGGTACTCCAGCTTCCTCCCACCATCCAAAGACATGCACTGATAGGTTAATCAGTTAATCTAAATTGCCCATAGGTGTGAATGTGAGAGTGATTGTTTGTCTCTATATGTCAGCCCTGCGATGAACTGGAGACATGTCCTGGGTGTACCCCGCCTTTGCCCATAAGTAGCTGCGATCGGCTTCAGTGACCCTCATGACCCTAGTGAGGATAAAAGGGGTTCAGAAAATGAGCGAATGATGAATGGATGAACTCTTTTCTGTTCATCCTGCTGTTCCTCTGAGTCTGTTTCCATCCAGTTTCTCCATATTTACCACAGATGGAGCTGCATTCATCCTCTTTCAGATGATGATTGGGCCAAAGTCCAGTGACACAATCTGAACTATGAGCCTTGACAGGACAAGAGTTCCATCCAAATGACAATTAAACCAATAAGAAATCAGACCATTCTGTTGGAATCCACTAAAATTCACTGTTTACATCCACCACTTTAATTCACATGTCATCATAGTAACCATGTATAAAGACAAACAGCTAGGGGCTCCTTACCTGTAATAATTGTCATACATTTTATCTTTTAAGAGTTTGTTATGATGTAGAGGTGGATTTTCACCTGAGCTGAGTTTCATTTCACCATTTAATCAAAGAAAGTTCTATCAGTGACAGAAACTCTTCGGCATACTCGGGTTTATTATTTATTATTTATTGTGGTCATTTATCTTCGTCTTTATCTTTCCTCTGACTACTTGGTTTGACACGTTTCCTACCTGCAGCTCAGAGCCCCACCCCCCCAGACCAGGACTTTACTCAGTAACTGGCCTCTGATTGGCCAGGTCGCTGTCACTCATTAACCTCTCGGGTTAAAGTCTTGGTCACTTCAGTTCCATGTCACCATGGAGACATCACACTCCTGGAGCAACCTTTGACCTTTGTGAATTCCTCTACTGAACATGTGTTATTCAGGTGTTTTATCCTGAAACACAAACAAAAAAAGTAAAAAGTAACAAGTAAAAAGTCACTGAAATTAAAATCCAGGAACTAGTAGAGATTAGTTATCATTACTAGTTGTGTCCAAATTAGCTGAATGATTATACTAGTGTTAATATGGAGTTAGTTTCAGTAAAAGTCACAAAGTAAAATTGTCTAAAGGGTCTTAGAAAGTTTAACATTCCAATAATCAGAATCTTAGCTAGCTAGACAGACAGACAGACAGACAGATTGACTGACTGACTGTATTTCAAACATAAGTAGGCAAAAGAAATTACCAATTGAAACAGGACACTCCAATATATTGAAAACAAAGGAAAAGAAAGAACAAATGTCACACAATTTATAACTATTTCATTGTGGCTCTTTAACAATATTTTATATCTGAAAAGGAATAGGAAGAAGCCAAGCTCATATTGTCCACTTTTACATGACTTGGCTAATCAGCTATTGTGTACAGTCCAGAGCAAAGAATAGGTCAGTCATTAAATTGCAAAAAAGAGAACAAATGATATCATACAATCAGTAAGTATTACTGTTTACTCCCATTCATTGTTACCATTTCTCTGGAAAATAAGGTTTTTATACATTTTTAATTTTATGTTTTCTCACTGATATTTAATTCCATTCTATTCCATAAAACCACTTCACAACATGAAGTGCACATCTTTTTCAGATTTGTTCTAGTGAAATGTTGTTTCATATTTAGTTTATGTCTGTAGTCATACCCACCCTCTCTGCCTGTGAATCATTTCTGTATGTTACTTGGAGGTAATTTATTTCTTGCTTTCATCATACTGTAGCAAAACAAAAAAAACAACATGGAACCAAAGCTCTAATTATCAATGAATACAGTGATGTATGTTTTGATTGGGGCTTTATTGGTTATTTATTTCATTTCATTACCTTCTCTTTTCTGTTGTTTTGTTTGTGGTTCGAACTCTGTCACATATTGAATAATTGGATTTTTCTTGATTATATATGAAAAATGCATTTTTGATATAAACATAACTATATATAGAGATATATACTTTTCTTTTTTGTATCTTTACTTGGGTTTATATTATTGATCACTTTCTTGAATTTCTGATATTTTCATTCTTTCTATTCAGACTTGTTTTCTTTATTTGATCCTTCTACATGTTTGAGGTTAATGTGGCATTTTAGGGCTCAGTGCTGCCTCCTGCTGGTGGTGTTTGACCCGTATCTCTGTCTCAGATTCAGGACATCAGTGTGGAGACGGAGGACAACAAAGAGAAGAGGTCGGCCAAAGACGCCCTGCTGCTCTGGTGTCAGATGAAGACAGCTGGGTGAGACACTCCACCCCCCCTGAACCAGACCACAGTCCAGTGTGGGCTGAACCAGGCCAGACCATATCTGGGGTCTGGTCGACAGAGGACACATCATTCAACCAAACACCAACTTGTTAGCGTCTGTCCTCATTCATTAACCCTGCACCCTTTTAGTTTCTGCGTTTTTTTGGGTCAAAGTGACGGCGGTGTTGAACCAGAGTTCTGACTCTGACGCTCTGAAACCATAAACCATCACGCCTGATGCTGTAGTTCCTGGTTTTCCAAATTCACTGTTCACAGGAAATGATGTTTTATTTGAATTAACTATAACATCCTAAACGTTACATGAACTAGATTCACAACCTCAAATGTAAATGACTGAAGTAATGATGTGGAACTGTATGAGTGATGAGCAGGTATTTAACTCATTGGATTTCGTGTAAAAAACTTCAGTTCCAGTCAATAAACCTTTAGCCCTGCATAGAGTTAGTTTTATTCTACAGTGTAAGTAGTTAGGGTTAGTTTTACTGTACAGTGTAAAGGGTTAGAATTAGTTTTAAGTCTAGACTATCAGAGCTGAGTCAGCACTGGGGATACTTGATTTCCTCCTGATCATTCTGCTCCAAGTGGACTGAAGTGTCATTATGTTCCACCTGTAAGTATCTGCTCAGTGGAAGCATGGTATTGGTTCAGCCTTAACGCCGATCCAACCCTAGTGTGTGTCCTGTCAGTTTTACAGACATCCCTTCTATCATTGTGGTTGGTGGTGTGTCCACTGGCACCTTGTGTCCAGTTCTTTAAAGGGTACCTGTAGTGAATTTTCATTGCTAGGTATTTCAAAGTGTCATGTATAATACTAGCGGTTCCGTCCAGTAACTTAAATCATAGCCCGTTGTCAAGTACACGCGAGTACTAAGTCACAGCTCCATCAGTCAGACATGGTCAGAGACATGTTGACCATGTCACTTCATGGGCTGTTCTAGCACCGGTACTGATGCAGAGTCGTTGTATTGTCCGATTACCTGGGCTGTGATGGGCTGGTCACTGACCCCATGCAGCAGTCACCAGTCTTAAGACGACACATTATTGACTAGTGCTGGGTTGCGTCTCTAGGACAATGGCAGAGTGCAAAGTTTACAGCTGCACAAACAAGTGTGAACATGTTTGCCACTCAATCTGCTCACTGACTATTACTCTTTTTTTTATTAAGGTCTTTTTTATTAAGATTTTGAAAAGTATAAATACAATTACATTTACTATACAAGCATTTTTCCTTTTTTTTTTTAACCCCCCCAGAAGACTGCTACTTGTTTACTCACACTGATCACCTGGAAACAACGCGGATATGTCATTTACGGCCGGCAATAGCTGCTCCCCATAGGTTCTGCCCACGCACGTAATTCACTTAATAAATAAGTCCAGTGTGGCACATTTATGACAATTTTTTAACTGAATTTGTGCCTCTCTTGCTTATAAGTAATACACAAAGTACAATTAATGTCATAGACATAACCAGTACTAATACACTTTAACGCATCCATGATCTCACCTTGTCTCCATAGCGACCAGATGTCACTATGTCGGCTTCTCATGTCATTTAATGAAGATCAGTTGCAGCAGGTCTCTGTATTTCCTGATCATTGTGTTTTGTTATCAGGTATCCAAACGTGAACATCCATAACTTCAGCACAAGCTGGAGAGACGGCATGGCCTTCAACGCCCTCATCCACAAACACCGGTACTGAAACTTCCAGGAAATACTGACAACACAGACACTGTACAGCTGTTGTTATTAAAGGAATCTGTTTCTTTCAGGCCTGATCTGATTGACTTTGACAAATTGAAGAAATCCAACGCTCACTACAACCTGCAGAATGCCTTTAACCTGGCAGAGCAACACCTGGGCCTTACCAAGCTGCTGGACCCCGAGGGTGAGGAGACCCCATTTAACATGCATTTACTTAAAATAAGGCTTTTAATCAATGTTTAACTAAAATTTTAACATGTAACCTATTGTTTAAGTCGGTTTTTGCCACGTGGTCCTCAGCTGTAAAGAAAGAATCCAGGATTAAATCCATGAGGTGTTTGTGTGTTGCAGACATCAGCGTGGACCATCCTGATGAGAAGTCTGTCATCACTTACGTGGTCACATATTACCACTACTTCTCCAAAATGAAGGCCCTGAAGGTGGAGGGTAAAAGAATCGGAAAGGTCAGTCAGCATCAACACTCACAGCTTTTGGTCTCAGAAAAACACAAAACATCATCCATTCATCTGTGTTTCTGGACCGACAGGTTAGCATGGGGTTTTCATCTAACACTGATATTAATCTGTTCAGGTTCTGGACAACGCCATTGAGACAGAGAAGATGATTGAGAAGTATGAGTCTCTGGCTTCAGACCTGCTGGAGTGGATTGAGCAGACTATCATCATCCTCAACAACAGGAAGTTTGCCAACTCTCTGGTGGGCGTCCAGCAGCAGCTCCAGGCCTTCAATACCTACCGCACTGTAGAGAAACCTCCAAAGTCAGCATCTCTACCTCCAGCTCCTGGTTCACCTCCCTCCTGTCTCTGATGTGTCCAACTCTACTGATCCTCTGTCTGTTCTTTTCTTCAGGTTCACAGAGAAGGGGAACCTCGAAGTTCTTCTCTTCACCATCCAAAGCAAAATGAGAGCCAATAATCAGAAGGTTTACATGCCACGAGAGGGAAAACTCATCTCTGACATCAACAAGGTTAGAGGCAGCAGTAGAAGTGGAGTTGGAAACCTTGTATTTGATTGTTTATGTTTGTATTGGAACCGAAGAACTGTTTCCATTGATTAAATTTGAAATGTTCTGTTCTACTGTTGAACATGTCTCAATAAACAAATTTTACATTTGTGTAGTAGAACAGTTTAGTGTTGGATAACAGTTGGATCAACAGCGTAATGACAGAAACCTGTATTGATGATGTGTTGATGGCATGCCGAGGGTATGTTCATGGTGTGGTGATGGTGTATTAATAATATGTTGATGGCGGGTTTCTCTACAGGCCTGGGAGCGACTGGAGAAGGCGGAGCATGAGAGGGAGCTCGCCCTGAGGACGGAGCTGATTCGTCAGGAGAAACTGGAACAATTAGCTCGACGCTTTGACCGTAAGGCGGCGATGAGAGAAACATGGCTCAGCGAAAATCAGAGACTGGTGTCGCAGGTGAGAAGATTCAGACTAAATAAGAAGTGAAGTTAACCGCGATGATTAAACTTGCTAAGAATTCCTGAAATAAAAAGGATTTTGGCTTCAGAAAAGTGATCAATCTTTTCACATTGATGGTAAAAACAGTCATATAACTACAAAATGTATTTAAGTCCACCTAAAATTAAACTGAAAATGACATAAATACATTAAAATATGTATTAAAATTAAATTAGAATTGCAGTATATTCAATATATATATATATATATATATATATATAACTTTTTATATTTACTACTCTTAATTTTCTTCTTCTACTTTAGATTTTTTAAATAATTTTAATTTCATTTTCTACAACATGTGATGAACTTGTTACCCTTTCATCTCTTCTTCTCCAGGACAACTTTGGTTTCGACCTCCAAGCCGTTGAGGCGGCCACAAAGAAACATGAGGCTATCGAGACGGACATTGCGGCATATGAAGAGCGCGTGCAGGCCGTGGTTGCTGTGGCAAAGGAGCTGGAGGTGGAGCATTACCATGACATTAAACGCATCGCTGCCCGAAAGGACAACGTTATCCGGCTATGGGAGTATCTCCTGGAGCTGCTGAAGGCCCGCAGACAGAGGCTGGAGATGAACCTGGGCCTGCAGAGGGTCTTCCAGGAGATGCTCTACATCATGGACTGGATGGACGAGATGAAGGTATGAAGACCCAAACACTTGAGCTGCAAATTCCAGTTTGATCACTAATAATCCATGTCTACCCTGTTCAAAGACGCAGATGAGAATATCAGCTCTGGTGATCATGAGATCTGTGTTTTTGGTGTGTAGATGCTGCTGCTGTCTCAGGACTATGGGAAACACTTGCTGGGTGTAGAGGACCTGCTGCAGAAACATGCTCTGGTAGAGGCCGACATCGGCATTCAGGCCGATAGAGTGAAGGCGGTTTCCACCAATGCCAACAAGTTCTCAGTAAACGACAGTGGTGAGCAGCAGCAACTTCAGGTGATTTCAGATTAAACATGTCTGAAAGCCTCCAGACTGACATCTGTGTCTTCTGTTTAGGCTACAAACCATGTGACCCTCAGGTGATCCAGGACCGGGTGGCCCACCTGGAGTTCTGTTACCAGGAGCTGACCCAGCTGGCTGCAGAGCGCCGTGCTCGTCTGGAGGAGTCCCGGCGCCTCTGGAAATTCTTCTGGGAGATGGCGGAAGAGGAGGGCTGGATCCGTGAGAAGGAGCAAATCCTATCATCTGTGGAGCATGGGAAAGACCTGACAGGAGCTCTGCGCCTCCTCAGCCAACAGAGGGCGCTGGAGGATGAGATGAGCGGCCGTGCCGGACACCTGCAGCACACCATCACTGAAGGCCAGACCATGGTGCAGGCTGGACACTTCGGTGCCGCAAAGATCCAGGAGCGAATTGCAGATTTGCAGGCTCAGTGGGTGGAGCTGGAGCAGCTGGCAGCTGTGAGGAAGCAGAAGCTGGAGGAGGCGCTGGCACTGCACCAGTTTCAGGCCGACGCGGACGATGTGGACGCCTGGACGCTGGATGCTCTGCGCATCGTGTCCAGTGGAGAGACAGGGCATGACGAGTTCTCCACACAGGCACTGGTGAGGAAGCACAAGGACGCTGCGGCGGAGGTGGCCAGCTACCGACCCGTCATCGACTCACTCCATGAGCAGGCCGCCACCCTCCCCAAAGAGGAAGCGGAGTCTGAGGAAGTGCACGGGCGGCTGATTGGCATCGAGGAACGCTACAAGGAGGTGTCAGAGCTGACGAAGCTGAGGAAGCAGGCACTGCAGGATGCACTGGCACTCTACAAGATGTTCAGTGAAGCTAACGCCTGCGAGGTGTGGATTGACGAGAAGGAGCAGTGGCTGAACAGCATGGAGATCCCCGAAAAACTGGAAGACCTGGAGGTCATACAGCACAGGTAGGACCTCAGGCTAGTGTGTCTTTTCACATACTGCATCTTTAAGCTGGATCGTCTGCATTTCTGTGGATCTTGTCTTTGACAGGTTTGAAAGTCTGGAGCCAGAGATGAACAACCAAGCTTCTCGTGTGGCTGTGGTGAACCAGATTGCCCGGCAGCTGATCCACAATGGGCATCCAAGCGAGAATGACATCAAGTCCCAGCAGGACAAACTGAACAACAGGTATGAACGGGTGCTCATATCAAACCAACTTAATTTGAGAACTTAAACTCATCAGAACTCTGTAAAATGCTCTCATTAGACTTTAAGACAATGATGTTGCCCTTCTCTGCCACTAGGTGGAGCCAGTTCCGTGACCTGGTGGACCAGAAGAAGGAATCCCTAAACTCTGCTCTGGGTGTGCAGAACTACCACCTTGACTGTAACGAAACAAAGTCCTGGATCAAAGAAAAGACCAAAGTGATCGAGTCCACCCAGGAGCTGGGTAACGACCTCACTGGGGTCATGGCCTTACAGCGAAAACTGACCGGGATGGAGCGCGACCTGGCTGCCATTGAAGACAAGCTGGGTGACCTTCGTGGCGAGGCGCAGCGCCTGGCAGAGGAACACCCAGACCAGGCCAAGGCCATCACAGGCCGGCTGGCTGAGATCACCGCCGTTTGGGAGGAAATGAAGAACACGCTGAAGAACCGTGAGGAGTCTCTGGGTGAGGCCCGGAAGCTGCAGCAGTTTCTGCGCGAGTTGGATGACTTCCAGTCTTGGCTATCTCGCACCCAGACAGCAATCGCCTCAGAGGACATGCCCAACACACTGGCTGAGGCAGAGAAGCTCATGGCTCAGCATGAAGGCATCAAGAACGAGATCCAGAACTACGAGGAGGACTATCAGAAGATGCGGGACATGGGAGAGATGGTGACGCAGGGTCAAACTGACGCTCAGTACATGTTCCTCCGACAGCGGCTGCAGGCACTCGACACCGGCTGGAATGAACTGCACAAAATGTGGGAGAACCGGCAGAACCTTCTGTCCCAGTCCCATGCCTACCAGCTGTTCCTCAGAGACACCAAGCAGGCTGAGGCCTTCCTCAACAACCAGGTAATCACAAAACCCCTTTCAACAACCACAAAACTACAACACGTTCCTCAACAACCAGGTCTACTAACACCAAACAGAGTGAGACAGCAGATATGTCATGATGAAGATTCTCCAGTTGCAGGAACCAATAAGAGTTGAAGTGTAATTAAAGTATATGTTGACTGTTTTGATCTGGACCATTTCAGTTGGTGACCCAGTAACTGTGACTTCCTGGGATTTTTAATCAGTGGTGCTTCAATGCACCAGAGATTATGTTTTATTCACAACTATCTCTATGAAATAACTACTCTATGTAGAACAAATCTTTCCATAACATACTGATGTTCTTATAATTTAACCGTTTAGATGTGAATGATCTATATCTTGTGGATCCACCTGTAAAGCAAACTGTGACTATTACTTCTCACATTTTTCCAATATTTTGGTCCTAACTGTGTCCTCATCCTGCAGGAGTATGTTCTTGCTCACACTGAGATGCCGACCACTCTGGAAGGTGCTGAGGCTGCCATCAAGAAGCAGGAAGACTTCATGACCACCATGGATGCCAATGAGGACAAGATCAATGGTGTGGTGGAGGCTGGCAGACGGCTGGCCAGTGACGGAAACATCAATGCCGAACGCATCCAGGAGAGAGTGGCATCCATTGACGACAGGTCAGTTGCTGAGACAGTGTTTCATTCCTCACAACAAAAGGAGAAGTTTATCTTCATAGATCTGCTCTGAGGTCTCTGAGAATATGACATGTGCTAACTTAACATTGTTCTCTGTTTATTAGACATAAGAAGAACAGGGAGGCTGCTGTGGAGCTGCTGATGAGGCTGAAGGACAACAGAGATCTGCAGAAGTTCCTCCAGGACTGTCAGGAGGTTGGTATCACCTAGGCATCTATACCTAGTTTCCTCCAGTAGAAGAAAAGACTCTGGTGTGAAAACTCACTAGTGAAAGTGACAGTCCAGGCTCTGAAATGTCCTCCAGGTCTATGAGGCTGTTATGTTTCATGTCACTTTTGCTCATTCAGTGACATTTTTGGGTGTTACTTTTTCTGTCAGTTTTCTGTTTTTCACCTGTTTCATTTCTTTTTTATCTGACAGTTGTCTCTGTGGATCAATGAGAAGATGCTCACAGCTCAAGACATGACGTATGACGAAGCCAGAAACCTGCACAGCAAGTGGCTCAAACACCAGGCCTTCATGGCTGAGCTTCAGTCCAACAAAGAGTGGCTTGACAAAATCCAGAAGGTATGGAGTGTCTCACCCAGACGGTGCCATGATCTGAATCTGGAATACAACTGAGGGTGTGTTTGTGTGTCTAGGATGGGACACTGCTGGTGTCCGAGAAGCCTGAGACAGAGGCGGTAGTGAAGGAGAAGCTGTCAGCACTCCATGCAATGTGGGAGGAGTTGGAGTCAACCACACAGACCAAAGCTCAGTGCCTGTTCGATGCCAACAAGGCAGAGCTATTCACACAGAGCTGCGCCGACCTCGACAAGTGGCTCGCTGGTTTGGAAGGTCAGATACAGTCTGACGACTACGGCAAAGACCTGACCTCAGTCAACATCCTGCTCAAGAAACAACAGGTACAAACAACACCTGCAGAAAACCAGCAGGACTGTAGGAGAAACCTGGTAGTGAACTCAACAAAGTTAGGGTTCACTAACAACTCACACACTAATCCAAACATTTCACACCTCATTTTCTGGAAGTTGCTGAAAACATTCAATCAATCAAACTGTATTTATATAGTGACAAATCACAACAAAAGTTATCTCATGACACTTTACATATAGGGCTGATCAAAACTAGACTCTCAAGCCAGTTTACAGAAACCCAACAGATAAGATTTGCATCTGAAAAGTGATCAGTTTCATTCTGAAGAGTTTTTTAAAAAACCAACATGGCTCAGTTCAAAATTTAGTTTTTAACAAAATTCCTTAGCTCTTCTCATTCCTATGATAATTTCTAATAAGTGGACAAGAACTTGTAAAATCAGGGAAAAGATGTGAAATGTGTTTGAGTTTGTCCTGATTGAACCAGTATGATAGTGTCAGTGGTCATAGCTGTGGTTGTGGTTACACTTACTGGTCTTCTGGTTCTGCAGATGCTGGAGAACCAGGTGGAGGTGCGGCAGAGAGAGGTGGTGGAGCTGCAGAGCCAGGTTAGGGCGCTGGGTCAGGAGGTGAAGGACACCGACGAGGTAGATGGACGCAGGCAGGTGGTGGAGAACAAGTTCCAGGAGCTGCTGGAGCCACTGCGACGGCGCCGGAACTTCCTGGTGGCTTCAAGGGAAGTTCACCAGTTCAACCGTGATGTGGAGGACGAGATTGTATGTACCACAAGAAACTCCTCTGTAGAAGAGTTTTCATTTTAGTTTGACTCAGTTTTATAGCTAATCATTTATTTAATTCATTTTGTGTTATTTTGATTGGATTTCGTCATGGCTGGTTGTCATCGCTCTATATGTGATATGTTATGTTTTATGTTGTTTGTGGTGTTTTGTCATCCAGCTCTGGGGTCAGGAAAGGATGGCTGTGGCCACATCCACCGATCATGGACACAACCTACAGACGGTCCAGCTGCTCATCAAGAAGAATCAGGTAAGAAGGTTTAGTCTGTGTAAGGCCTTCTGTCAGTACCACAACAACAGACCAGTGTCCAGGTCACATGACCTCCCATACTTATATAAGGTGAGTTCAGGCCAGCACCACCATTTTGTCTCAAACTTTAGCTTTGTGCAGTTTAATTTAGTGAATAATGATGCTGAAGGTGATGCTCACAGACTGAAGGTGTTGCGGCTTGTCCTCAGACTTTGCAGAAAGAGATCCAGGGTCATCAGCCTCGTATTGATGACATTCTGGAGCGCAGTCAGAGTCTCCTTAAGGATGACTCGTCAGGCGCCAGTGCCCTCCATCAGCGTTTGGCCGACCTCCAGCAGCTGTGGAGGCAGCTAACGGAGGAGGCGGCTCGTCGCCACGGACGCCTTGAAGAGGCACACAAGGCCCAGCAGTACTACTTTGATGCTGCCGAGGCTGAGGCCTGGATGAGCGAACAGGAGCTATACATGATGTCGGAGGAGAAGGCCAAGGTGTGTGTGTGTGTGTG
>JAPQRP010000001.1:34521075-34535875 GCA_037367295.1 Apogon hyalosoma
GGCTATTGAAGGGGGTAGTGCTACAATGACCAGCAACCAACGATGGTGCACACAGAGGAACATGAACAGGTTTCTTGTGTTTCAGGACGAGCAGAGTGCTGTCACAATGTTGAAGAAACACCAGATCATGGAGCAGGCGGTGGAAGACTATGCCGAAACAGTCCATCAGCTGTCAAAGACCAGCAGAGGACTGGTGTCTGACGGACACCCAGAGAGGTATTTAACAAGAACTGGTCCACTTCCAACCTGGACCAGGTCTTCCACTAACTGGACTGTGTGTCTGTGTGTTAATGTGTCAGCGAGCGGATCAGCATGCGTCAGTCACAGGTGGACAAACTGTACGCCGGTCTGAAGGACCTGTCAGAGGAGAGACGGGGCAAACTGGAGGAGAGGCTCCGCCTCTTCCAGTTGAACCGTGAGGTGGATGACCTGGAGCAGTGGATTGCAGAGAGGGAAGTGGTGGCTGGGTCCCATGAACTGGGACAGGACTATGAACATGTCACGGTACGTCAACGCCATTCCAGAGGAATACCCAGAATTCAGAGTGTTTCCCTGTCCATGTCCTGGATTCAATTCATGTTAAAATGATCCTCAGTGTTTGTTTAATGTTCAACACAAAGTTCAGCTGAATCCGGGTAAAAAAGGTCACCTGAGTTTCACAGATTCAGTTAAACAATCACTGAAGCAAGATTTGGGATTTTCTAAAATCTACATGTATCCGAGAAAATCCAGGATGTGAAGGAGTCAGTGTGAAATCTGAGCAGGTTTTATCTTGAACCTCTCAGGTTTCTTTTCTCTTCCTAACCTGCTGGCATGTTGTCCAGATGTTGCAGGAGCGTTTCCGGGAGTTTGCCCGGGACACGGGGAATATTGGTCAGGAGCGTGTCGATGCTGTGAACCGCCTGGCGGACGAGCTCATCAACGCGGGCCATGGCGACGCTGCCACGGTGGCAGAGTGGAAGGACGGGCTGAATGAGGCCTGGGCCGACCTGCTGGAGCTCATTGACACCCGGACACAGATCCTCGCAGCCTCATTCGAGCTCCACAAGTTCTACCAAGATGCCAAGGAGATCTTTGGGCGAATCCTGGACAAACAGAAGAAACTCCCGGACGAGGTTGGGCGAGACCAGAACACGGTGGAGACTCTGCAGAGGATGCACACAACCTTCGAACACGACATCCAGGCACTAGGGACGCAGGTCAGTCCAGTTCACTTGGCTTAGATGGACCCGGGTCAGTCCAGTTCACCTGGTTGTGACGGACCTTGGTCAGTCTAGTTCACCTGGTCTATAGAGTAGCAGATGGTAGTGATGTATAGTGATGGCTTGTGACCTTTGACCCCGGATCAGGTACGTCAGCTACAGGAGGATGCTGTGCGCCTTCAGTCGGCATACGCTGGCGATAAAGCTGATGACATCCAGCGCAGGGAGAGTGAGGTCCTGGAGGCGTGGCGGACTCTGCTGGAGGCGTGTGACGGCCGCAGGCTCCGCCTCCTTGACACCGGGGACAAGTTCCGGTTCTTCAGTATGGTCCGGGACCTGATGCTATGGATGGAGGACGTGATCCGGCTCATTGAGGCCCAGGAGAATCCCAGGTCAGACAGGTCAAAGAAGTTCAGCTACTGTAGTAAAATGGTAATAAATGTACTTTTACTACATAGTACACAGTAAGTACAATGTATTTAAACAGACTTTGAATAAAACTTCCTTTGGTCATTTTCCTCCTTTGTTATTAATAATGATAATGATAATAATAATAATAATAATATTAATACTAATGGATTGAATATATAAAGTACTTTTCATTTACAAAATCTCAAAGTACAAATAAAAACAAGAAACCACAAGAACTAAATAACTGATGAATAATAATATGTTTATTCCATCATTAAACATAAGCAGGTGAATGTAGCTTGAAGAAGGCCTGATGTTATGAAGCTGTGATGCATTTAAAGACCTGGACTGACTGTAAACTTATGTATGTGCAGAGACGTATCATCGGTGGAGCTTCTGATGAACAACCATCAGGGTATAAAGGCGGAGATTGATGCCCGCAACGACAGCTTCACCTCCTGCATTGAGCTCGGAAAAGCCCTGTTGGCCAGAAAACACTACGCATCGGAGGAGGTGAGGATGGATGACAAAAGAACGCACAGTTGCACAAATAGTTGATTGGTGTCATATCAGACATTAATACCATCAATATCGAATCAATATTGTGTAAAGAATGTTTTTTGGTTTTTTTTTCATCTTGAATGAAAGTTGAAGTAATCATAAATGTATATGTTAAATTATTCATAAGACATGAAAACAATATAAAAGTCATATTAAGGTCAACAAGCAAAAAATATTCACAAACAATAAACAGAATCTGGGGTTGATTTTACAAAGATACATGGACTGAAGTCACATGTATGAAACTCCATATCCCATGAGGCTTTGTGTTTGTGCTGACTACTGTTTGTGTTTGTTGCTTAGATTAAGGAGAAGCTCCTGCAGCTCACTGACAAACGGAAAGACATGATTGACAAGTGGGAGGACCGATGGGAGTGGCTCCGCCTCAGTAAGACACACCTCCTCCTGTAAATGCACACACACACACACACACACAGGTCAGACATCACTTGAGGCTGCTTCTGTATGTGATGTGATGTGGAATCTGATTGGATGCTGCAGTGACGAGTCAGTGCCATCGGAGGCTCCTCAGGCTGGCGCTGCCCTTTAATGGAGTGTCATCCAATCAGAAAGTGCCTGAAATCGTTGAGTCATGACAAGGCTGTGACTCAACGTCTTCAGACAGAGACACGAGTCGATGCTAAAACACAGAGGACACCATTAGAGCTGAAGTCAGTCTGAGTCACATGACACATTTGCATCCTGTTTCATAAGATAAGTGTCAGATTGATCAGTCAGTCATTGATCCGGTCTCATTCTGATCACCTGACCTCGTCCGTTAAACCTGTCTCTTCAGTCCTGGAGGTCCACCAGTTCTCCCGGGACGCAGGCGTGGCCGAGGCATGGCTGCTGGGCCAGGAGCCCTACCTGTCCAGCAGAGAGATGGGTCACAGTGTGGATGAGGTGGAGAAGCTCATCAAACGTCACGAAGCTTTTGAGAAGTCAGCTGCCACCTGGGAGGAACGCTTCTCCGCCCTGGAGAGACTAACGACGGTGAGCGACGCCAACCAACACAAAAACAAATGAAAACACAAATACACATGAAAACAGAAAAAAGGACGTCAGCTCCAGTTTGGATGTGATGATGATGGTGATGATGTTCATGGTGATGATGTTTCAGTTGGAGCTGCTGGAGGTGAGGAGGCAGCAGGAGGAGGAGGAGAGGAGGAGGAAGCCCCCGACTCCAGAGCCTGTTCAGCAAGACGACACCCAGCTGCAGAGGTAAGACCACACCCATCAAGCCACCTTCATCAATGAAAGCACCTCACATTATCACATTGTCATTAAATTATTATCACACTGTTATTGCATTATCACATTATTGTCACACAATTATGCTCTGGGTTGGGTTTTTACCTGATCTGTTTTTTTTTTTATTAATGTCCAGATATTTCATCCAACTGTACAGTATCAGATCCACCACCTTCTTCATAAGATGGAGATACATCAGGTTTATATAACTATCAGGCCACATATGTCATGATACTAGATTAGGGATGTAATGATTACCGGTGTAACGATAAACCGTGCAAAAATTTCCAATGGTTAGTATTGCTGTTTAAATTCTTATTATTATGAAAACCATGTTCAATTACCACACTTTAAAAATAACGGTAATACTGCTAATTTCCTGGAGAAGCAGCGGCACTCCAGGCGTGCATGCACAGTTTGCAATGTTTGGCCTCTGAAAACATGGCTAAAGGCACCTGCATGGACAGCGCTCCGGAGATTTGGGGATAGTGGGCTCCTGCACAGACCCGGTCGGTCCGTCCTAGCGCGTGGACGAGTGCACAAAGAGAGAGAGAGAGATGTATGGGACCCAGTCCGAGCACCCGGTCTGCGCTGGTGTCCCCCACTGCTTCAGATTCTCACCCGGCAGAGAGGCTGTTTCAATATATAGATACTCAGGACAAACTCACGCCAGTTCAAATGGGGCCCAAACGAGTGTGCTACAATTTTACAAAGACACATGATATATGGAAAAACCAAAGGAGAGGAGGCTTTATGAACTGAAGGAAATCTAACAGTAAATCCAGTGACTGACCACCAGAGGAACTGGACCATATGCAACTGTTGGGATTTATCTGTCACTCAACAGGAGTGAACCACTGACCAGTCTGGATCAGATCACCATAAAATCCTAATTTTTTAAGAATATTTACATTTGTTCATTAAATAGTTCAGGAAAATATGATTGTGTTTCACTTTCTGTTTGTGTGTGTACAATGGTGTATATGTGTGACATTAAGAATGATTTAATATGGAAAATGGTCAAACAAACTCTACTATGACCTGTCCAACTACTGTTTTCCCACTCAAAAAACCATTCAGAAATCAGTTGGAGGATTGATAAAGAATTGGATCGGTACGCAAAATAGACAATGGCTTTGATATTGATATAATCGTATCAATTCCCAGCCCAAGTGCAGATATCTCTAATGGCCATAAGGTGCCATGTTTAATTTACATTTGTATGTTTGATGTTTACATGTTAATATTTGAATGTTTCTGCCAACAGAAAGTACATTGTGCGTGTTATTTTATTTGTTTTTTTTGTTGTTGTTTTTTTTTTCAAAATACAACTTGGTCAAATTATTTCAGTGTGTGTATAAGTACTTTTTGAACATTTTGAGCATATTTCAACAATACTGCAATAATAATGATAACTGTGATAATTTTGGTCACAATAACCGTGATGTGAAATTTTCATATCATTACATCCCTAATACTGACTTAAACTGAAAATGAGATGCTTTAATCATTGCATTTCATGGATCCATAGTTAAATGTGTTTTGGTCAAAGTGAATCAAACTCTTTTTTGTCAAAGTTCACAGACATTTTACACCTGACAGTGAACAGTGAATGACATAACCCTGTCCTACTCTATACTCACCATATGTAAAAATTAGATGAACCTCATAAATCCTGTGTAAAACCACATAGAAACTACTCCCTTCAGTTATGTTTGGTGTTGGACATTTTTTTTTTACTGTGTTTGTGTTTCCTCAGTGCTGCTGTTGTTCAGAATGGACTCCCATCGGATCAGGACTCTCCTCCGGTCAGTACCCACAATTCACCTGTTTAAAGAAGATGGTCCAGGTTCTGACACTGGGTCCGGTCTGTCTCTAACCCACAAATGTTCCAATAAAACACATTTATTTCAGTTTCCAGTTAAGGTTCAATTGCATTCATGATTTTCATCAGTGTACTGACGCTAGAGCCTTGGCTTTATTTTTCTCTGTTGTTTAGTGCATCATTGGTCAAAATCGGATAATAATTGAAAAACTATGACTTTAAATATATATGAATATTAGTAGTTCAGAGTTCATCAAAAAGAAACAAGATGATAAAGTGCTTCAGACGATACTACAAGAACAATATCCACCATAAAAAAAAATCCTAAAAACTGTGAAAGAGGTAAATTATTAATGAGTGAATAAACAGTTAAAACATTAATACAGAGAACGATCAGATTCATGGGGAAAAACGACAAATAAAAGTAATAGAACTCATCATCATCAGCATAAAATCACACTCTCTCACTGTTGTCTGAACTCCTTGCCCTGCCCCCTCCAGTCTGCCGGGGAAGGCGGTCCTCTGGTGAATGGTGTGGCTGAGCGCAGCTCCAAAGAGCCTAGCCCCACCCCCTCACCGACCTCTGGCAGAAAGAGTAAAACCAGCCAGTCGTCAACGCTACCGCCAAAGACCCAGGACTCATCACCGACATCGCAACTTGAAGGCTTCCTGCATCGCAAACACGAGTGGGAGGGGCATAACAAGAAGGCGTCCAATAGGTGATGACGATGAGCTCAGTTATAGATTTAATAAAATGTCCAACATCTAGTTCATGTGGAAGAATTGTTGATTTTATTTCAGTTTGTGAAATAGATTTTTTAAAATAAATTTTATTGTTAATATCTGTCCTAAATATTGGAGAAACTTTTAGGACAGATATGTGTAGTATAGTAATCATGCTGTTCTCTGATTGGCAGGTCATGGCATAATGTTTACTGCGTCATCAACAACCAGGAAATGGGCTTCTACAAGGACAGCAAAGCAGCCAATCAGGGAGTCCCATACCACAACGAACTGCCGGTCAGCCTGAAGGATGTGACCTGTGATGTGGCGTCGGAGTACAAGAAGAAGAAGCACGTCTTCAAGCTCAGGTGAGGATAACACCTGAGAGGAGTCAAATTATGACCAGATGGAGATGGAGTCAGGACACACTGACCCTGTTTTCACGTGTTTCTCAGATTAGTCATGACGACGGTTTGTCTTTGTGTTTCAGAGTCTCTGATGGAAATGAGTATCTGTTTCAAGCCAAAGATGAAGTAAGTCTGTCTTTGTACAATCAAATCAATTTGTCAGAATAAATATAACATATAGAAATCATCAACCTAAACCTGGTGATAGGCCTGAAGGGTGTCATTCAGGTTCAGTTCAGACAATGAATGAATGAAAGCTCACTCCTTCACACTGTTGACAGTTTATGAATAGTTCCATCTGTGGCTGCACTTTGCAGCCTTGTTTTAATCTGAACATGTGTTGGACCTGATGGTGCGTCTGTCACCCCCTTCAGGAAGAGATGAGCACATGGATCCAGGCCATCCTGAACTCCGCCTCTGAGCACTCCGACGTCCAGGGCAGTAACCCTGGCACCCCAGTGTCTGGACGCGCTCAGACGCTGCCAGCCTCAGTGACGCTCAACACCGACTCGAGTCCCGGGAAAAGGGAGAAGGAGAAGGAGAAAGAGAAGGAGAAACGCTTCAGCTTGTTCAAGAAGAAGCAGTAAACGGTGTCCGCGCCACGGCGACACTGCCCAATCAGGATGCACGCTCTGACCACATCTCTGATGTCATTTACACTGCATTTAACGTGTCCTTAACGTGTCCTTATGCATCTCAGCTAAAATGGAAAGAACTGGAAGCTCAGAGCGTGTGTCCAGATTTAACTTGACAATGGATTCATCCAGAGAAAAATATGAACAAACCCTGGACAATGAGTTCAGGGTTTGACGGTAAAACTGGGACTGACCTGGATCTAAAGGTGGACCTGGTCTCACCTGACTCTGGAAAACCTTTGTTAAGTTAAAGCGGCCGAGTCGAGCAGCTGCCGACCTCTGAAACGTCAAGTGCTGATGAGAAGCAGATTTCACACAAACCTCAACACTGAAGAACCCGTTAAAAATCTGAACGCTGTCTTTAAAATGAGGACATTGAACGTCACAGATAAAGAGTGGGTTTGATGTGAATAAATAAATGCTGAACAACGTGGACCAATCAGAGCCAGTCCTGAGGTCGGCGGCTGATCGTGTCTCGCCACGGTGCGGCATCGCCTCATTTTTGTGTTCGTTTTTTGTTTGGTTTGGATTCCTCCGTGTGATTGGTCAGTTATCCGCACACGTTTATTTTTGTTATTTTTTTATCCTTATTTTTTTACAGTTCTTTTCGACCGAGTTGTTGAAGGTTTCCTCAGTTTTTTGAGGGTGTCTGATGAGACATTCTTCTTCTGCCGCTGAGAAATTGGACCAATAGTGCATCTTATCGACTACTTTCACTCCGCGCACACAGCCAATCAGCTTTCAGGAGCTGTGTGATGTAGAAACATCCACTTTGCATGCATCGCCTGAAAAAAAGCTCACCTCAGAGTAAAAATGCTCTCGGTTTTTTATCCTGTTTGGTTCTGATGAATGTTCTGATGCAGATGGAACAGATCAGTATAGAATCTTTAAGGCGTCGCTGTTTGACAGTTTGACGGTTTAACAGTTCGGTGGTTTGATGGTTCAACGATTTAACGGTTCGATGGCCTGTAAATGGAGGTTGCTTGCTCGTTGTCGGCTCTGCACCGCTGCTCTTTGATACTCGTGTCGCTCTCTGTCACTGTATATCTATTGTACTGAACATGTATGGAAGTTAAACTCATCTTATGCACAATCGGTGAACATCCACAGGAACGAAGGAGGCCAATATTTAAACCAAACTAGAACATTAAGGCTTTTCTCATGTATGAACCTGCACCTGTAGTCTTTAAAGCTCTGTCCAATATGTGCAACGTCATTAAACGCTTTTAAACTTTACTGTCTTTGTTTCAATTACTGATAAATGTCAAAAATTTGACATTTTGTGTGAATCCTGGGACATACACACACACACACAGAGGCCACTTGGCTTTTATAATATAGATGATGAAGTGTTATTCCATTATTGGTTTATGTGCATTTATCCTATAGAGTTATAAATGTTCCACTGTAAAGAACCTGGAAAGTAAATGTATTGTACAGTGTTTTGAAGTAGATATGGTAGCTCTAACACAAACATTCCTTTGTAGTAAAACCCATTCTATTAGTAATTCACACTATTTCACAACTATCTGTGAAACTACAGCCAACCAGCACCAAACCAAATTTATATTTATTAGTAAAGTTCTTTAAAATACACTTAAATTTCCCCTAAGTGATGAGTTCTGACAGTTTCACATTCTTCTGTCAGTCATGCATCAGGAATCAGTATCATTTCTAACATTTGCAGGAAGTGAGTCAAATCTGCAGGAGTTAGATTTGCTGGTTCATAGTTCTTACACCTGGTTTCTCGTTTTTACACTACGGCTCCCATCATGCACTGCGGCTGACATTCATGAAACCGCACTGGATGAACGCGCACCTGCACGGAGGCGGTGAAGCACGCGGTGATCAATGCGCTAAAGGCCGAAATTTAGAGCAGTGGCCTTCAAAATAAAATAGAATGTTTTTAACAACTTTTATTGATTTAAGTAACAACAAATCACCTTTCAAATAGTTTTATTATTATTAATTCACGATTAATTACTTTTCACGTTGTTTGAAAAATACAGCACTAAATAAAAATAAATACATTTCACACATAATGTTACTGGAATTTTAACTTAAAAGTCACGGAGGAATGTTCTATTAATTACATGGATGTTTTGTCAGGAATTCTCCATTATTTCCCAGACTGTCTGGGGAGTTATGACGTTCTCCAAAAGAAATGCATTTAAACACGAGGGAACATGTGACTGAATGTGATGCTCCTTTATAGTTTTCACACCAGTACCATGTATACTTGAGTACTGTGCCATTATTTTTCTTTAGATGTGGACGTTTAGGCTTGGTTCAATTATTTTGGTTCTTTGTCGTATTTTTAGCTTTTTTGTTCTTTCATTATTAGTTGTGTATATTCGGTTCTTCCTTTTTTTTTTTTTTTTAATAAACGCTTCTCGTTTTATTTTGAAAGTTGTTTTTTTTTATTTTGAAGGGTGTGTTTTATTTTGACAGTCATAACCGGAAACAATGATTGTCATCCTTTCCGGCTTGACGCCTTGCTCCGCTCGGTGATTCCCGTTAAATCCCGTTAAATCCTGACCCTGTCGGTTCGTTCCTCCGTTTTTCCGGGCTGCTGCTGAACCGGGTCTTTGCTGCTTGTCTTTGCCGGACTCACCCCACCCCACTCCCGGCCTACAGTGGACGGTCCGGTCCGGTCCGAGGAGCTGCTTTGGATCCGGTTTGGACGTGGACCGAGGCGGATCAACGGCGACAGACGGCGGCGGATTTTCACCGATTCCAGGCTTAAATTCACACCAAGATGAAGAATCGACAGTTGGTTTAATATTGATGACAATTATCGATTTTTAATTTAAGATATTGTTTGACCTTCACGTCTAAACATCTCCGTTAGATTAAGAACCGAACCGAACCCGCTGATCCAGAACATGTATTAAAGTACCACAACTACCGGGTACAAATACACCAGAATACCGCACAGTACTACTCCACAGTACGGAGTACACATCTACAACAACCTGCATTTAATATAATAACAATAATGATAATAATAATAATAATTACAACAATAATAATAATATCTTAAATTACGACCTGTGTATTGAAATGTATGGATAATTACCTGTTAATAACCTAAGAATAACCAGTATCAACGTGCATTCCTGGATGATAATTACGGATGAATTCATTAATATTTAATTTCTGAACATGTACTGTTGAGTATCTAAATGCACAATATTCCATCATCATTCATGTGTTTTACTTCAAAGAAATGCAATAAAAGAGATAAAGTGCACAAAAAGTAAAAGTACCTCAGATCAGAAGTACTGCAATGAAAGTACTGAACTAAACTATTTTACTTTAACTGCAGTTTGAATAAATACCTGTGGATATTATTCAGATTTTTAGACAGAATATGTTGTAAAAGGCTGATCTTTTTTTTTTTCTTTTTTTTTTTAGTTATTTAAATGGTTTTAATATGTGTGATAACATTAATTTATATCAGATGTTTTAAGTAAACATGTATGAACGTTAACTCATTTCATTAAACATCTGATAGTATTCATTATTTACCCATTGAGGCTTTTCTGGTATGACTGATGCTTAAAGGTTCAGTATTTGGCTCTAAGTCGTATGGTGCCATGAAGCTTCTGAATACACTGCGTGCACAATTATTAGGAAAGTTGTATTTTTGAGGATTAATTTTATTATTGAATAACAACAGTGCTCTTGATCAATCCAAAATGTTAATAAACCTGAAACCTGAATATTTAAGGAAGTAAAAGTGAAGTTTAGGCTATTTTAGGAGAATATCTGTGTGTGCACAATTAAGTAACTATTAGTGTGCAGAATTATTATGCAACTCAATGAAAAACAAAAATATTCCCATCTCACTTGTTTATTTTCATCTGTTAAAGTGATAATAATAAACAAACTAAAAATTTACAAATAAACATTTCTGACATTTAAAAAAAAAAAAAAAAAAAAATCAGTGACCAATCTAGCCACCCTTCTTTTCAATAACACTCAAAAGCCTTCCATCCATGGAGTCTGTCAGTCTCATGATCTGTTGACAATCGACTTTTTGTGCAGCAGCAACCACAGCCTCCCAGACACTGTTCAAAGAGGTGGACTGTTTTCCTTCACTGTAAATCTCTCATTTAATGAGGGCCCACAAGTTCTCAATTGGGTTTCGGTCAGATGAAGAAGGGGGCCACGTCATTATTCTTTCACCTTTAAGGCCTTTACTGGCTAGCCACGCAGTGGAGTATTTGGATGCATGAGATGGAGCATTGTCTTGTATAAAAATCATGGTCTTCTTGAAAGATGCAGACTTTTTCCTGTACCACTGCTTGAAGAAAGTTTCTTCTAGAAACTGGCAGTAGGTTTGGGAGTTGAGTTTTAGTCCATCTTCAACCCAAAAAGGTCCAGCTAGCTCATTTTTAATAATACCAGCCCATACCAGTACCCCACCGCTACCTTGCTGGCATCTGAGTCGGAGTGGAGCTCTATGCCCATTACTGAGCCATCCACGGGCACATCCATCTGGTCCATCAAGAGTCACTCTCATCTCATCAGTCCATAAAACCTTTGAGAAATCTGTCTTCAGATATTTCTTGGCCCAGTCTTGACGTTTCAGCTTACGTGTCTTGTTCAGTAGTGGTCGGGTTTCAGCCTTTCTTACCTTGGCTACGTCTCAGAGTACTGAACACCTTGTACTTCTGGACACTCCAGGTAGGTTGCAGTTCTAGAATATGACAGCACCGGAGGATAATGGATTCCTGGTAGCTTCACGTTTGATTCTTCTCAAATCTTTGGCAGTTAATTTGCATCTTTTTCTCTCAACACGTTTCTTGCGACCCTGTTGGGTATTTGTAACAAAATGTTTGATGGTTCTGTGATCATGCCTCAATATCTTGGCAATTTCAAGAGTGCTGCATCCCTCTGAAAGACTTACTATTTTAGACTTTTCAGAGTCAGTTAGATATCTTTTCTGGCCCATTTTGCCCAAGGAAAAGAAGTTGCCTAATAATTATGCACACCTGATATAGGGTGTTGATCTCCTTAGGCCACACCCTCTGTCATTACACAAATGCACATCACCTGGTATACTTAAATCCAATAGGCATTCAAGTTTATACAGCTTGGAATTGGAAAATATGCCTAAAAAGGACAATGTGGTCAAAATACTTGCCTAATAATTGTGCACGCAGTGTACACATATAATGAAATATTTTTGCTGACGTTTAAATTTGTTTGTAACTAGTCGACATAAAGCTGTTTTAGACAAAAAGATGGACTGAACTTTGCAATGATAATAAAAATGCAAAACAAAATTTTTTAGTAGTTTTTCAAAACTCGACAAACAAAACAAAGTTAATATAGGTTTAAACAACAGCAAATAGAACCAAAATATACTATAAAAGAAAGAAACAAACAGAAACCAACCACTGACTGAGAGATCCTGATGTGTTTTCAGGAACCCAAGGCCTGATGGGACCCAGACGTGGACCTGGACCTGCTGAAGGGACAAGGACTGTGGACTACAGGTTCCATCTCAACCTTGGCCTTTGAAGGGTTTGTGGTGCATTCAGGACATGTCGGATAAAACGGCCCCGCGGTGCCAGCTGAGATTGGAGTGGATTCACGGGTACCGAGGACACCAGTGCAGGAACAATCTGTTCTACACGGCCAGCAAGGAACTGGTCTACTTCGTGGCTGGAGTGGGCGTGGTCTACAATACCCGAGAACACACCCAAAAGTTCTACTTGGGACACAATGATGACATCATCAGGTGAAGCACCTGTCAGTTTATGGAAATTACATGTAAAAAACACATCACCGTACAAGTCAATGTCAACAATTATTATGATAAAGACTTGTCCCACAACAGACAGTTGAATAGGGTCATACGATCGTCATGGAAATGACAATGCTATTCGACACAAGAAACACCAGTACCACAAGTACTGATAAATACTGACAAGTACTAACAAGTACTAACAAGTACTGACAAATACAAAAACTGATGAGTACTGACAAATACAAAAACACAATGTGTGTCATCACTGTATTTATTTGTATTATTGCTAGTTTGATATGAATATTGACTTGTATTTGAAGTCAGTGAGACTGCAGTTCTTCTGCTGAGCAGCAGGTGGTGGCATGGCGTTTTATTTGCCGTCTGTCTGTCCTTCTGTCTGTCAGTCTTGCTGTCCATCCCGATAAGATCCAGGTGGCGACGGGTCAGGTGGGTAAGGACCCGTATATCTGCATCTGGGACACCTATGCTATGCAGACTGTCTCCATCCTGAGGGACACCCACACCCATGGCGTCGCCTGCCTCGCCTTTGATGCTGACGGACAGGTGAGGCCACACCTCTTTTGATGCTACTCACGTGGTGGGCGGAGTCAAACTGACCCAATCCTGGTTTGTGTTTTGTTTTGCAGCGTCTGGTGTCGGTTGGTCTGGACGCCAAGAATACCATATGTGTGTGGGACTGGAGGAAAGGACGAGTGCTCGCCACGGCAACGGGACACTCAGACAGAGTATGACAGATCAGCCAATCAAATGCTAAATTTCACATGACATCAATTTGTGACAGTTTAAAGATGACTAATTCAACAACTCAGTTTACAGAGGATGTCATGCATCATTAAATGTCATTGAAGAAAATGGTAAAAGAAATCCAATAACATTTATTTTCAGCTCAAATTTGAACAAAATAATGGTTTGTTTTCTCCATTTGTGTTTTCATTGTTGATTTTGTTCTTTAAATCTCATTTTGTTGATTTAGTCCCCTCATCTAAATCAGTAAAATAATGTGAATTCTAATTCAACTTTGTACATGTTTTGATTCTTTTCCTATAATTATTCTTCTTGGTTTATAATTGATAAGTCTTGTAATGAATGATGCCCTGATGTGTTTTTTTCCTGCAGATCTTTGATGTGGTCTGGGATCCATTCCAGTCCAGTCGTCTGGTCAGCTGTGGAGTCAAACACATCAAGGTGAGGCAGAGTGATGGGCAGGGCTTCGCTCATTCTTTGTTATGTTCTTTGTTAATATTCCATGTGTGAGTTCTCCATATACTGAACCATCCTTCTCCAGAGGAGAGAACCACATCCCACAATGCACCTCTCCATCCACGACCAAATGTCTGTATGTCCATCATAGACAAGGCAACATTATGATGATGACAATTAGATGCTGTTGGGGTTGACACTGATCATTACAACATGGTTCCTTAAGGGTTAACGTTTTCTACATTGGCCATAAAAGTCGGTCAGTGAAGGTGGAGTCAGATTCGTCTCCGTCACATCGTCCATGCATAACATTTTCTCAAACCGTCAACTTCATGGTGTTTTTTGTCTGTTCTGTTGGATTCAGTGTTTTGTATTCTGTTAGTGTTCTGCTGGTTTGAGTGTATTGTGTTCTGTGGTGTGTTCTACTGGGTTTGGTGCTGGGTGTTCTGTTGGTGTTCTGCAGGGTTCAGTGTGGTTTTTTGTGTTCTCTCCAGTTCTGGACTCTGTGTGGAAATGCTCTGACTCCAAAGCGTGGTATTTTCGGTAAAACCGGTGACCTCCAGACCATCCTTTGTGTGTCTGCGGCTAAAGATGAGGTGACGTACTCGGGCGCCCTGAACGGAGATGTGTACGTGTGGAGAGGTATCAGCCTGGTCCGGACCGTCCAGAACGCACACGGGGTACATACATGTACACAAACACATGCTAACACGCAGAATAAGTAGAAGGATTCATCCTCTGTATCGCCTCTGCATCAGAGTTTATTTATCAACAACACTTTGTTTGTTCACAGATACAGATGG